>BCLG01000473.1:163306-176235 GCA_001602295.1 Zoysia matrella
CTGAAAGCTAATCTAAATTGTTGATCACATTGTTCATGGAGTGGTAAGATTATTTACCCACCTTATATAATTTGATGCTGCTTGGATGAAATTAATATGTACACATTTTCTGGAGGAAGGCGCTGTGATTTATTTTAAGCTTTTCTGAGAAAACGTTAGCATTATGAGCTACTTTATTTCATCCTCAATCATGTTATTATATTGGTTAACTTGATGTACTCTCTCCGGTTTTAAATTATTGACACAGTTGACTTTCACTATCAATTTGATTATTCGTATTATTTAAATAATTTATTTCAATGTGTAAAATTATTAGCTGTGATTTAAATTCTATTAATGATAAAACAAATAATAATAAAATTTTATATGTTTAACACATTTGTTAAATAAGATAAATGATCAAAATTGATATAAAAAACCAACGGTGTCAATATTTTAAAACTGGAGGGAGCAGTTCTTTTCTTAACTAAGGATGGATGCGACCTGAACAAGCTCTCTGTCTCTGACATGTGTGCAAGTTGTTGAAGCTCCTGCAAGTGGCAACAATGAGCTCTCTCTTGCGCGTGCATGTGCGCGTGTGCAAGTTTTCGAATTCCGAGTGGATTTTCCTGGTTCCGCTTTGTTCGGTTGAAAAAGAAATAAGAACAGATTGAAGTGAAATGAGAAAGATTGAATCTTCACCTAAAGAGTAATGATTCAGAATTAGAGAGTAACCGAACATAGCCTAAACAAAAAGAAGCCTCTCGTGAGATTTCTATGATCCAAACACTACATAGCCTAAAGGAAAGGAAGCCTTTCCCGAGATTTCTATGATCCAAACACTATATTACATCATCAAGACTTAGGAATTTTATTGGAGTTCCTTTATGTCTTTTCTGAAATTCCTTTAGGTCCTATTTGGAAAATAGAGGAAAGAAAAAAGCACAAGAAAAAGTAAAGAAACAAAACAGGAATGACAAATGTGAAGTCCTGTGGGCAATGGAGTGAGATAATGTTATTATTTGTATTGAAGAGATTTTTCACATGGATTTGGATAATTGAATTAAGAAGATATTATAGAAATATAAATTACTTAAGTTAAATTCACATTCTTTTTCCCTCTCTTTCAATGGTATATGTGCCTCGGCTTCCACAAAAATATTAGATTTATTCTATGTTTTATACTTCTTCATCCAAGAATAAGTGTTGTTTTTTAATATGATGAATAGTCAAATGTTAATGAAAAGTAAAACAATTTGCACATATTATAGGACGGAAGGAGTAAAAGAAAACTTTGTTTCAGGGGAAGGGAAAGTTTCATTCCTCCACCCCAAACGCTGAGTGATGTCAGCAATCCATGGGAAATATATTCCTTTAGGTCCTTTCAAAAATGAAGATTTTTGAGTTCTTGTTGCCCTTTTTTTTTTTGAGCAAATGGTGGCAGGTGTTCTGCCATTTCATTTAGATAGTTAAGAGTTTTATGTACAAGAGGTGTAGCAAAAAATTACAAGGAAATCAGTGTCCTAAGTTGTTCCAAGCGGCATGCCAGTTCTGCACGTCATGAAGAATGAGAGCTTGTGACTGGTTGACATTGAGTGCTTTGTTATCGAAGACTCGATGGCAACTTTCTTTCCAAATATTCCACATCGTATATATGATTTTGCAACCGTCCTCGGTAGCTTCCTGTGTATCTGGGCTGTCCATCATGTTGTTCCACCATCGTTTAAGCTTCCTGTAGTTACCGGATGGTGGTGGCTGTAGGTCCACTCGAGTCCAAGATGCTATCGTCCTCCATAGGAGCTTGGAGAAAGGTGCAACCCGCCATCATGTGGAATTGTGTCTCTGGGCCGTGCGACAAAGTGAGCATATTGGGTTTGCTTGTCCACCAGTCTTTATGATCCGATCCGCTGTCCAGAGCTTGTTTTGAAGGATGAGCTAGCTGAAAAACTTGCAGTTGGGTTTGGCTTTGGACTTCCACAACCTTGTCCAATCATGGTCTGTGGAGGAGCCTGCAAATTGGATTGAATAAGCTGAACTTGAAGAGTATTGCCATTTGACGAGAACCGCCAAGCGATGTCATCTGTTCGATCTGTCAGTTGGAAGTCCCGGAGTAAGGACCACATCTCGACGAATTGGATTACTTCCTCGGTAGTACTGATTCTCTGCAGACCTTTCATCCAATTCCGCTAGGGCAAGGCTTGTGCAACTGCTTGGTTCTTGCGTCATGCAAACCTGTCCAGGGCCGGTACAATATACTTGGGGATGTGGCCTTGTAACCATCGGCCATGCCAGAAACTAGTGTTGCTTCTGTTGCCCGTTATGATCGTGGTGCAGGCGCGGAAGAGATTAGACTCAACTCGATTGCATGGAATTGTCATCTGATGCCATGATTTGTTGGTATCCTTCCATTTATACCACTGCCAACGCAGCCTCAAAGCACGGTGAAAAGACACCAGGTCAAGCACACCTAGCCCGCCTAGCTTCTTGGAGCGTCCCACTCTCTTCCAATTCACTAGGCAGTGACCGCCCTAGTGTCTTCAGAACCTTTCCATAGGAAGGTTCGTCTGAGCTTATCAATCTTTTTAATGGTCCATTTGGAGAGTGAGAAGGTGGTCATGTGGTAAATCAGAGTTGATGAGAGAACGGAATTTACCAATGTGAGGCGGCCTGCTTTGTTGAGAAGCTTTCCTTTCCATCCTGATAGGCGCCCCGCAACCTTGTCAACCAGAAGTTGTTCATCCTCCCATCGGATCTTGCCAAGGCGAAGCGGTATACCCAAATACTTGCAGGGAAGGTTGCTCTGTCTTGCTTGAAAATCTCCCAGAATTCCTGGAATATCCATGTCATCGCATCGGATTGAATATATCTCAGATTTTTGGATATTTGTGCAGAGTCCTGTGGCTTGGCCAAAATGCTGTAACAGATACTGTAAGTTTGCTATGTCATTTCTGATTGGGCGGACAAAGAGGACCGCATCATCGGCATACAAAGTAATTTGCATCTTGATTGGGTCTGCACCGATTGGTGTCAGCAGTCCAGCATGAGTAGCCATGTCGAGGAGCTTCTGTAGTGGATCGATGGTAAGGATGAAAAGCATCGGCGAGAGAGGGTCGCCTTGCCTCAGTCCCCACCAGTGATGGATAGTTCGCCCGGCCTCCCTGTTGAGCAAGATTCTGGACGTCATTGTACTCCATAGAAGCGAGAGCATATCACGCCACCGCTGTCCGAATCCTAACTGTTCCATAACCTCAGGTAGGTACTCCCAGCGAACATTGTCAAAAGCCTTGGCTATATCCTATTTAACTAGCAACATCGGTGTTTTTGTGCGGTGAAAATGGTGCACTGCTCCCTGAACATATTGGAAGTTGTCTTGTATGCTTCCCCCTTTGATGAAAGCACTTTGACTGTGAGAGACCAGCTGATACAAATGTGGAGCCAAACGATTGGATAGAATCTTACCAACAAGTTTTGCCGTGCTATGCATGAGACTGATCGGGCGGTAATCACCAACTGTTTCTACACCATCTTTCTTGGCGATCAGTGTCACATTTACTGAGTTGACAAGGTTCCAACAGCCAACCCGTAGATTAAAAATTTCCTGGATCGCAGCTACAAGGTCAAACTTGACTGTATCCCAGCATGTTTTATAGAAGGCGCCGATATATCCATCGGGGCGTTGTGCTTTTTTTGGGGGTATCTGCAGAACTGCTTTATGAATTTCCTCCACCGTGACATCGCTGTCTAGATGGCTTAGGTTGCATCGCTGTCTAGATGGCTTGGCGCTGGTGACGGGGATGTTTGCCAGTCATTCGCTTCGGCATTTGGTGGTCGTTGCCGCAGCTACAGCTGTTGTCCCCGCTGGAGCCAGCTCCTGCATTGGGGTTGAGTTGGGGCAGGTAGCTGTAGCAGCGGGGAAGGTGGAGACGCCGTCATCGCAGCACAGAGCTGTTGTATGTCTGTCGGTGGTGCGCCGTCGGGGGAGCTGTGCTCGGGGGAGTCCAGGAGGCCGGCCAGCAGATTCGTCAGTTTAGCGTCCCTGTCCAGGACGTCCTCGGTGTTGAGCACTGTGCTGGTGCCTTCACCGTGGGGGGACGGTGAGCTTGGTGAAGGCCTACAGCTCCGCCGTCCAGACGTCGTCGATGGTGAAACCCTCGGTCGGCGAGTAGTTGGGGAACGGGTCGGATGGGAGCCACGGCTCACCATCTGGGCCCAACAGGGAGTCACCATCCGAGCTGCCGCTGTGGGCTGTTGGCACAGAGCTGTGTAGCGGCCTGGTGGTCGCTAGGCCGAAAGAGGCCGAGCCCACCTGCCGTAGACACTGTTCCACATGGTGTGCAGCAGTCTGGGCGGGGATGGTGGCCTCCAGCCACATGGGGTCCGGCAGAGAATCTCCAAGAATATGCAAATCAAATACTTTTACCTCTGCATCAGTAGCTTCCAAAAAATGTGGGGCCATGGGCAGTGGACTGGCGTCGTCGGTGTGCAGAGGGTCGGTGAAGCCAGCAGGGTATTGGTCGCGCGGCTTGTATCTCAAGTCGACAACCTAACATCACAACCCAACGTGACTGGAAACGTGGCACGTAACGGCGGTGCTCGCGTGCACTGTTCCGTCCCGAATCGCCGCTGGTCGCTCCGGTGGAGGTGTTGCGGCCTCAGGCTCAAGCGCAACGAGGAGCACAGTCCCCACGAGGAGGCAGAGAGTGGTCGCGTCCATGGCCACCAGGACGCTCGTGGAAGGGAGGTCAGGGGCCGACGAAGCAACTGTCTTCGTCATAGCTGCCAAGCCACCAAAGGAATGAATGGTGTTGCGGCCACTCTTCCATCTCTGAAGCCGGCGGGGTGAAGTCAAGGACGTGGTCGAGATGAATGATTACCTCATAACTAAGAACGAGGACAGGTCCGACATGTGGCCACGGATCATCAATGAGAGCACCGGCAGGACGTTCCTCAATGTGTAGGGCGCCCTCCTTGGCGAGCTCATTGGGATTGCTCGTCCATACGAAGACGCAGCAGCATACGGCCTCGGCGTCAGAGTTGTACTCGAAATCGACGCACTCCACCAGTGTGTCCTGGCTGAAGAGCTGCTGCACTGTTTTCACCTGGCGCGAATGGGGCGGGAGGCCTTCCATGCAAACCCGAGCTCTGTAGTAGAGCTTCATGACCTCCGCGTATGCCATCCTTGCCCATGAGCTCTGTAGGAGACGAGGAAGCCCCTTGGTGGGTAAAAGGAGATTTCGATGTCGAGCTTGTGGATGCGGAGCCGTGACGCGAAGGCCTCTTGGACTTGGCCCCGTGTGAGTTGGGACCAAGGATTCTCACACACGATGATGGCGATAACAGCGCGTGAGTGAAAATCATGGTCAACTTGGAGTATTTCCTCAGTGTAGGGGACACATGCTTCTGTCCGGTCCGTACGACAGGTGTGTGGAGGGCAACGGCACTGTCGGGCGCGGTGGCCATAGGCAAAACAAAGACTGCACTTGGGGGGGGGGGGGGGGGGGGGGGGGGGGGGGGGGGGGGGGGGGGGGGGGGGGTTTCACGGCGCTCGGAGACGCGGTGGTCGGAGGCAAGGCACCGGAAGCAGCGGCCAGCAGCCAAGAGCACGGCGAGGGGTGAGTCGCGCCCAAGGTCGCTCGTAGCTCTGGTCTTGGCAGCCATGGAAGGTGCCCGCGAGCTTGGTAGCAGGGGGGCAGCTCGTTGTGGCGCAGGCGAGGCGGTGGCCTTTTTCCTCCAAACCTTGCGGCACACAGTGCACCAGCCGTCGGCTGCATCAGCAAGGGCTTCCTTCTCGGCGGTTGCAGTTGGCCGGCTCGAGATTTTCACGGGGAGTGAAACTGGGCGAGCGGTGTGGTGGTCGTCGGCAAGAGGGCCAGCAGAGGTGGACGCGCGGCGGTGGAGCGGGTTCTTACCCATCAACCAGGGTGATTTTATACGTAGCTTCTGAATACGCTTTCTTCTTTAAAACATAGCATTTTATGATTTAATTTTATTTTTAGTGATCCCTTAGTTTTAATATAATTTAAACTGATGTTTTTGCCCTCACTCCACTTATCCAAGATAGAAGCATCGAATCAGTGAGACTTCACCTCTCCTGCTCAATGCTCGTCTAGGGTTTGTGATGCCTGCGATCATCGGGTACACATCGATCCTAGGCAGGTATGGGCGATGAAAGGGAACAGTTGCACGGGTAGTGCCCAGTCGAGAGTGTGTGCGCGGAGCCAGGCATATCGCCAGGCACAATGGACGCTCGCGGGGAAATGCCAACAGGCACAACGATTATCTGCTCCAAAAAAAAACAAGCACAACGGATAAAAGGGATGCTACAGTGGCTTACTCTAAACAGGTAAGGCCCCTTTTAGAATAGAAAATTTTCTATTTTTTGTGTTTCTTATAAAATTAAACTTACGTTACAATTCTAAACCACTGCTAGAATCAGAATTCTAAAATCTTGGGTGAAAGCTTTAGGCTTCCAGCAGGTGAGAACTGTAAAATCTCATAAAACATAGTGTTAGAATTCCTTCGTTCCAAATGACGCGTGGCAATACTCTTTCGCTTTTTTGCTCTGTTTGGATTTGCTTTTTTGAAACTCGCTTATTTAAAAAGCAAGATTTTCTGAAAAGCGATTGTCTATAAAATCTGCTATTTGAATAAGTAGAGTGTTTGACAATCTTAATTATTTTTCACATAATTGTCTATTCTGAGTAGTAAAATGATCCAAATACCCCTAACACCGATGATAGTTCACTTCTATTCTACATAAGAGAAGAATTAATTAGATGCCCATGAAGATGTAATAAAATTTAATTAAAATCTTGATGTAATCAAAATATTTAATTATATATTTTGATTAAAATCTTAATGTAATCAAAATGTAACACAAATTATTTCATATATTTTTAATACTGATTACATCAAGATATTTTTTAATTAGAGGCCAGTGAAGATTTTAAAACTGGCACTGATCCAACGAGCCTTGTTGGTTTAAAAAAAAAGAGAAATAAAAAAAAAGTAAGGATGAAGCTTCGCTTGCCCCAGACTCCCCGCGCCATTACTCTCGGCTCTCGCCACTCTCTCGTCCTCTCCGGATTGCCGAAGTTGCGGGGAGAAAAGGCCAGCGGCTAGCGTCTCTCGGCGGCGAGGTGCGCTCGGGCGCGTGCAGATCGACGGATGGCGTAGCTCTTGGGGGCCGGCTCGGCATCTACGGGACGCAATAGACGACGGGCGCAGGTCGACGGCGGCGACGCAGAGAGGAAAGCAAGCGGCGGCGGCGAGGTCACGGGGAGGATAGAAACGGAAGAAATCTTCGCTTAACAGGTACGCGACTTTAGAGCCGCGTCAGAGAGAATCGAGTCCCACCTTGTTTCGGCGCCTACGGAGAACGCTGCGTCGGAGAGAATCCAGAAATAACCGACCCATTTGGGTGAGTTTTTTTTTTTTTTTTTTGCTTTTTTTCACCAATAATCCGATTATAAGCGGATCCAAATAGGGGCTTTCACCGGCCCCGGCCGCCGCCGCTCTGATCCACCTCAACGGCAGCCACAGATTCGGCCGCTGCCAGAGGTCTGTTGCTCCATCTCTTCGCTTCCAATCCCAAACCAAGATTCTTTGTTTTTATAAGCAATGTAGCAATGTTCAGTTCTGTTCGCTTCTTTTGCCGTTATTTGATTGCCTTTCTGAAGTCTGGTCAAGTAACGGCTGTCGGCGCCGGCTAAAGAAAAGGAAGAAACAAAGTTAACGCCACGACTGTCGAGTGTCGACTGGTGCTCGGGCCCCTCTGCTACCGAGATGACCGGAGCGGTTGATGCTGCGAAGGAGTATGTCGCTGGATGTGTAGCGGGCATAGCTCAGGTTGTAGTCGGCCACCCGTTCGACACTGTTAAGGTATCTTGCTGTTTTCTTTCGATTTTCGTCTTACACTGATATGGCTTGATTTATGTAGAATTTTGGGCACTTTTGAGGTATTGGGTGGGGTACACAAGAGGGTACAAGAACTAGGGTTCTAAGCTTAGCTAAATAGCCTGTTATGCTATATCAGGGTCCACAATCTATGTTGTGATAAAAATAATACTTGTAGAGTAGCAATTACTGGGATGAAGAAAATTCAGTTGATGCTCTTAATGTGGTATACCTGTGTTTTACCCTTTGTTTCTCTTGCATTGAATTAAGAAAGATGATACAATAATAGCCAGGATAAAATATTGGTAATAATAGTGTACTCATCTGATTATGTTTAGCTCGACATGATCATCAACATGGAGGTAAGATAGTGTATTTAAAAATGGAGGTAAGATAGGAGCCAGAAATATGCTACACAATTTTGGAACTGGCACCACAGAAAATTGCTCATGAGGAATGCTGTATTAAACCCAGGGCCTGCTTGGTTGCAGCCTTAGCCAAGCTGCCTGGCTCAGGCAGCACACCCAGTGGACCAGACGTTTAATTCTGAGCGCCTGGGTTCAGATTCGCCACCTGGCCAGAACTGCCTTGCGCAATATCTGAACCAAACAGACCCTTTGTACCGTGCAAATGACCAGTGCATGATATGAAACTAATTAACTGAAAAACATTTGTGAATCGTGATTTCCTTTCATTTGATCATGTATATTTGCTTCTAAACTCATGCATGCACTTGAAATTTAGTGCCTATTCCAAGTTTCTATTTTTATACTCTAGGCATGAATATCCTAAAGCCAATTGATATATGCACCTATAACTGATTCATTTCACTAGCTTGTTCAGAATCCATCGCTTGTATTGTTTTTTAAAGGAATCTTGTCAGCCTTTAAGATTTCCATTTTCCCAATGTAAAGTTTGTGATATCAAGACCTTAAGATGGGTTATTTGCATTACCATGATCAAAGTCAATCCCCCGCACTGTCTTAATGGTCTTTACAATGTATGTGAACTATGAATTAGCTGAAATGGGTTTTGTGAAACCTGATGCAACTGAGGAGCTTTTGTTGAAGCTGGACGTTGCCCAACGGGAAACTATGTCATAATATATTGATAGTTGTCCCTCTATTAGGCCCCTCACTTCATGGGCTGGCTCTAGTTGTGTATATATATGCCACTGACTAGCCCTGATATGCACATGACTGTTGTCCATTTTGATGCTTCTCCAAAATTTCGTTGATTGAACTTTTAGTTCGACTAGTGTTGGAAAATAAACAAGGGAAAAGTGGCAAATAAGTTATATATTAAATTGAGGCTCTTCATTTCATGGGCTGCCTCTAGTGGCTACACATCTTCTACCATGTGCCTCGGTACGCACAAGACTGCCACCCAATTTTTCTCCCAAATTTGGTGATCGAACTTGAGGTTGAAGTTGTAAAAATAGGGAAAGTGGCATAGGATATGTTTGTTAAATTGAGGAAGCTGGCTGCCCATGATAGATTTACTTGCACTTTGTCTATCTATATAGTTCTGTTTGTTGTGTTCCTATTGAATGGCTACCTCGTTAAACCAGTGACTGAAAATAGCCAAATTATGTTTTTGATTACTTGTTGCTTGTAACAACCTTGGTTCTTGTTAATTTAAGGTCTCATTATGACTAATAGGTCAAAATGCAAGCTCACAATACCACGGCTCAAGGAAAGGTATACAAGAATGCATTTCAGTGCACCAGTAAGATACTGCTGGATGAAGGAGTATGTCCCTTCTTTTGAACAGTACAAGCCCCCTATCTTCATTTTTATATTGATAGTTGTTTAGTTCTACCTTCGTCCCAAAATAAGTTTACGTTTGGGTTCTGTGCCATCTAGCTTTAACTAATTATTTTTATAGATTTAATTAACTTTAAAAACATAGTTTTACTTTTTAGATGCATCATAAGAAATACTTTTATAATTTATATCATTAAAATTGATTAAATTTATAAAAAAACATTGGTCAAAGATAAGTTTGACTAAATCTAGGTGTAAACTTATTTTGGGATAGAGTGAGTATTAGATAATCATAGCTGTTTCTTTTGTAGTTCTTGTTAGGGCCAGAATTAGAACCTGCAGCATTTATGCTTAAGACTGCTAGACAATATGGATCTGTATTCTGAAAATTTTATATGTTTAATATGTCATATTGTCATGATATTCATTGCATGGCTGTTTTCCCTTGCAGATAAGAGGGCTGTACAAAGGTGCATCATCTTCATTTGTTGGTATAGCAGTTGAAAGCTCCCTTTTCTTTGGCACATATTCCCAAGCCAAACAATTTTTACAGGTATTGAAATGTTTTTTTTCCAATTTGAAGAATTAAACTGATTTAAATAGTAGGAAGAAAAAAATCTTGTGTCAAGTCCTAGCCTTATAAGAATTGTTTATTTCAGGGAAAATCTGAGGATGGTAGACCACAGCTGCAGGTAATTATTCCTTCTGCTGCATGTAGTGGAGCCCTCATTAGCTGCATCCTCACCCCGACGGAGCTGACTAAGGTCTGTATTGCAGCAAAACTTCCTCCTCTCAAGTAATACAAGAACTTAGAAGGCAAGATTCATGTGACATTTATTGATGTAATGCTGAGACTTTTCCAGTGCAGAATGCAAGTTCAAGGGAAGGATGCAGTTCTTGCTACTAGGTACTCTAGCCCTATAGACTGTGCCATGAAAACCTTCGAAAGTGAAGGGGTGAGTATAGCCTATTTGCTGTCCCAAAAACCCAAATAGGCAACATTTTGTAAATGTTTGTTCAAAACTAGAACCAATAATAGGACTGGCACAGAAAAAGCCCATTATTAGTGGTTTGAAATAGAATTGACACAGATAATACAAACATAACAGTGTCAGTCCTAGTTCAGAATCTGCACTAACAATGAGCATGGGAAGTGCCTTTCATTTCGATCCTCTTAACTTCCTTGTCTGCTGTTACATTGCAGCTTAGGGGTATGTTTCGTGGTGGTTTGACAACATTATTCAGAGAGGCGATTGGTAACGCTGTCTTCTTTTGCACTTACGAATACAGCCGATATTGGATGCACAGCTATTTAGACTCTCCACAGTTTTCTGGTAGCAATCAATTTTCTCTGGTGAAAGACATTGGGATAGGGATCATGAGTGGTGGAGTTAGTGGATGGGCGGTAAATATCTGCCGATGATTTTGTTCTTATAATGCATCTTCCTGCTCAATTTTTGAAAACATTGTTTCCATCTACAGTTCTGGATGGCTACCCTACCACTAGATGTTGCAAAAACTGTTATTCAGACTGGTTCTGACCCTCATTTGAGCCGGAACCCCTTTCAAGTTTTAAGAATGGTATGCCCTTGTTAATGTCAAAATAAAATAGCATATATGTTCTGCTTTCACTAGATAGGGCTTTCTTCTTGATCATTAGCAGTCTCTTAAACCCACATACTTGAAATCTGACAGATTTATAAGAGAGCTGGGATGGGTGGATGTTATGCTGGTCTTGGACCGACATTAGCAAGGGCATTCCCTGCCAATGCAGCTGCAATTGTTGCTTGGGAGTACAGTGCTAAGATTCTTGGTATAAATCGTGACTCACTCTGAGGTACTGCACTTGCCTTAAGATTTAACCCTTTTTTTTTTTTTTGCCCTGTTGATTCAAGCGTTTCATTATCTGATTCCATGGAAGCTGTCATGCAGTGGGTTTTATTTCTTTTCTAGTGGCCTGACTAATTGTTATGGATTTTGCTTTCCTCAGGTACTATCCATTTCACTCAGAATTAATCTGGAAAATACATTGAATGACACACTTTCTTTTCATGAAGCTGGTATTCTTTTCTCAACCATGATGAGCGAAGACTATATTTTCATCCAGTGCTAGAGAAGTCAATGTGTTTGTAAACTCGGTGGCATGTCCATGTGATCAAAGTGGACCTGGGGAGTGGGGGGCATTCTATCTTGATTGAGATTGCATAGAAAACTTATGAATGGTGTGTGTAAGTGGAGGAAGATTTAGAGATGTAGCATTATCATATACAAACTTGACATCGATTTAGTGGTATGAACGTGGTTACCAATAGTTCATTACACATTAGAAAAGGCATGATGATATATAAGCAGGATTGACTGGCCAGAATACCACGATTAGCAACAGAACTAAACTTTGTTTTATATGGTACTTGCTTATTTGCCTCCCCACACCTCACCAATATCTTTCTAAATTTAGACAACGTAAACTAACTCGCCACTAAAATAATTTTAAAGGTCTTTTTAAAATGTCAATTAATCACTATCTCATTATGATCATATGGAACAAAGTAATGAAATAACCCTTCTGCCCTTCACCTCCACTGCCTCCGGTGCCACCTCGCCCACTCCCTATTGTCGTCCTCCCCAAACTGACAAGGTTATCTTCTAATTGTTCATATCCAGGCAAGGGTAAGGAAGTACTCTCCCTTCGTTCGTTCCAAAATACTTTCTCGGTATTAAAAATACTCTCTTCGGTTTTCGGTTTTAAAATATTGATACCATTGACTTTTCGTCTTATTTAGAAAAATTAATCAAATGTATAAAGTTTTATTATTATTTGATTTATCATTAATGAAATTTAAATCACAATTAATAATTTTACACATTGGAACAAATTTTTTTAAATAAAATGAATGATCAAAGATCAACTGTGTCAATAATTTAAAATCAAAAAGAGTATAAACATTTTTAAATTTAGTCAAAGTCAAATTTTTATAACTTTGATCACTAATAGTATAGAATTAACAATATTCTATCATATAAAAATTATATTTTTTGAATTCAGCATTAAATAAACTTTTATAAAAAAATATATTTTATATTAAAAATTGTATAAATTTTTAGATATTATTAGTAAAAGTTAAAAAGTTTGATTTTATTCAAACTTAGAAATGATTATATTTTGAAACGAAAGTAGTAAATTTTTAATTTTATTCCACGTCAGTAACTTATATGTTACCTAAAAGATATAATAGTGGTGTTACCTAAAGGATATAATAGTGATAAAAATTTGTTCAAATTTATAAA
>BCLG01000473.1:176417-192261 GCA_001602295.1 Zoysia matrella
TATATAATTAAAGTTATTTGAATCATAATTTATAATTTACACATTTTAATTAACTTTTTGAATAAGACGAATAGTTAAAATTGATATTAGAAGTCAATGGTGACAATAATTTTAGAACGGAGTATTTTAGAGTCAATCTCTATCAGTGCATAGTTTTTAAAATTGTTTCTATGTAGAGAAAAATTAAATAATCTCTTTCATGCTTTATAAGAGAAAATTGTGTTATGTAAACTAAGTAGTATCCTCTCAGTGCAAATTTTAAGGTTTCATAGTATCTTCATTTCAATGAAGAGCTGGTTTTTACGTAGAAATGATTTCCTCAATCCTTACTCCATCCACCTATATTTCTTTGCACGTAAATAAAATGTTAGATGCATCGAGATAATTAAAAGCGATATAAACTACTATTAATATCTTATTAAAAATGCTCTAATGCATCTCTTTTTTTATTTTCAGTGTATATTACTACTCTCTTCATTTTTAATGGGAAATTTGTTTGTAAGACACTGCGCTTGTGTTAGTTAATTAAAACACATTATCCGTTTTAATTTTATCTGTAATACACTGCAAATTTACGTATTTGTCGCTAGGCCACTAAAAAAATTCGGTCCAGATTTCGGGAGGAAATGTCCAAGCGGCGCCTTGCTCGTTTGAATCCGTGAATTATTGAACCGGTCGACTGCTGAACCGGTTTAAACCCCACCGCAGCCATATCTCTCCCTTCCCCTTCGAAACCCGGTCTCGCCCAGTCAGTCTCTCTCGCTCCGTCCCCCTCTCTATCTCTCTTCGCCGACGCCGACGGCGCAGACTGTGGTCTTTGTCTCCGCCGCCGCATGTTCTGGTACTCGTCGCCGCCCTCTCCGTACTTCTCTCCAGGTCCCTCTCGCTCCATTCAAGGCATTTGATCTGGCTTTCTGTAACCTAGGACTCAGCGGATATGAGATGGCTAGCTCGGCTCCGTCGACCCCTGGTTCTTCTCGTGCTCGTGCCAGATCGGTGAACCGTGCTGTGAGGCCTCTTCCCTTGAGTGTCCATATCATCCGGAGCGTACTGTGACACAGCTGGCAGCTGGTACAGCAAAAAAACAAAGGGAAAAAATTCTTCAGGTGCATGAAGAATGCAATAATATGATTATGGTTTATAAAACCGCTTAAAATTTCGATCAAACTGCTGCGGCTCGGATTTTACGGTTGATCGATTTTCGTTTTAAAATTTTTTAAAAAAATTTTAAATTTGAAAATTCGAAAACCGCTCAAGCAAAGCGGTTTACCGTAAAACCGAGCGATTTATCGCAAAAACCGTTGAAAAACAGTTTAAATTGATTTGATTTCAAATTAAAAAAATAAATCGTAAAAATCGTTCGGTAAACCATAAAAACTGCTCGTTAAACTGTAAAAGTCATTCGATTTTCTCTCAAAAATTTGATTTTTGAATTTGTTCGGTTTTTGTAAAGGTTTTCGTGGTTTTTACGGTTTTTTGTTAAATTGCTCTCACGGCTCAAACGGTTTTGACCCTGGTATGATTCTTCAGTTGCTTTTACCTGCTCTGAATACCGATGAGTGTTATTAGAGTTGCTTTGTAACTTAGTTCGTCCTGCATTTGTTCTCTGCATTTGTTTAAGTGGGAAAAGGAGTACATAAAGTACTTGGTAGACAATGGATTCATAGGTGACCCTGATGCTTGGGATAATGCAGCTACCTCTGGTGAAGTTGATGTTAGAGCTGCAATTGCAGAGTTGACTGAAGCTGTTAGCGAGCTCAATTGTCAAATGTGTGTTCTGAAAGGGAAGGACGAGGCCATGAAGCAACCAACAGTTGGAAGTATAGAGATTATGAAGCTGCTAGTTGCGATGAATGTGGTTTTAATTTTAGCTATTGTAGTTGTACTTGTTGCTTTTGTGTTTAACAGTTATGTAGTAGGTTGTATCGATCAGACTTGGAACTAGAACATTTGCGACATGATCCCAATTGCTTTGGTCCACTTTTCTTTTCAGTGAAATAGCGAATTTGATGAAAGAGTCTTTACCATGTTTTAGACTAGAATAACCTGATAACAAATAAAAGTGAAAGGGATCTCAAAGTGAAACATACTTCGGTCTCCAAACTGCATGTCTCATGTTACAATAACGAAACAACACAGGATAGTGAAACATAGTTCAGTTTTGAAACTGCAAATTTGTCTATGGGCATGTCACAGATTAGGGAGCCACAGATTACTAGCATGTCTGAAAGTGCATCTATGGATTTTGAAATGAATTGTAACAAACAATGAAAGTGTTTGATGAGATTTTGTAAATATGTGTGCAAAAACTAAGTTTATAGATGTTTATCGACTCAAAAAAAAAAGAGTATTGTTAGCTCTTTGGCTCCAGTGTTTATAGTGTTTATATTTGCTTGAGTCATAAAATTATCGTACTATCAAGAGGGGTTCAGTATTTTTTATTTTGAAAATAGTTAGATACTCAAATTTTCTCATTTCATCTTTATCTTAATCGTCTTAGTTTGGTTACTGGCTCCGGACTTGTTCGTTCAGTGGCCGAACTCTAGAGAAGGAGCACGCAGCTCATCTCGAACTTATCTGGGTGCCCGAACTTGTTCGGCACTGGACATGTCCGGGTCAAGCTGCGGACTCTAGAAAGTTGTTCCCTTCAGCAGAGCCAGACTAGTCTGTCCCTTCGGACTAGTCTGGGCCCAAACTTATCCGTTAAGGCTTGCGGACTCCAAAGAAGGAGCACTCTGTTATTTTTCGGATTTGTCCGGACCTTCGGATTTGTCCACTGGGCAGGCGGACTCCAGAGTGGTTACCACAACCTGGCCGGATTTGTCCGCTCGGTCAGACTAGTCCACTAGCGGACTTGTTCGTGCCCTCTGCGGACTTTAGAGAGATGACCATATTACCGTTGAGCCCGATGTTCAGACTTTCGGACTAGTTCGCTCCTGACATTTTTTTAAGGTCATTCTTGATTGATCTATATAATTTCCCTTTCTTCCACGTCTTAGAGTTATCAAAAACTTGTACATCTTTTCAAATCACGCCCTGAGACTCTGAGATCCACCTCTCCTCCTCTACTCGCTCTTCATTTAATCCCCTAGGGTTATGATTGAAGGAAGAGGAGATTGTGAGTCCTTTCATTCTCGATTCGATTTGAGCACTTGATTTTTTATTGCAGGACTTGCAAAGCCTATTACTCTTAGAGATTCGTCTACTAGACGGCTAGGTGTCGCTCAAAATCCATCAAGACCATTGTGGTGAAATTCGGGAGGTTTGTATCACCCCTTTCGATTTAGTGAAAAACTAAATTGATCTTTGTGATCACTTGGAGAAGTTTAGGGTTGAGTGCAACCCGGTCCTTTGTGTACTCCTCAACGGAGACGTAACCTTCTGTGTGGAGCTGAACTTCGGTAAAAAATCGCTGTGTCTCTTGTTTCCCTTTTGATTTGTGTTTGATCTATTTTTTTCGCTGCAACTAGCGTACTTATCTGTAAGGATCAGACTTGTTTGCTACCGGACAAGTCCGCCTGATCGGACTAGTCCGCACTCTGTTTTTACTGATAAAATTGTTTTTGAGACTCGAATTTCAGGTCGTTGGCTATTTAACCTCTCTAGGCAACTTTCAATTGGTATCAGAGTGAGGACTCTCTTTTCAATAGCTTAACAGCTAATAGAGTTGAATATGTCTACCGAGAAGATCGGTGATTCATCCGCAAGCAAGGAGGACTACTCCAACATCCAAATCGACTACAACGAGCTGAAGAATGGGTTGAAGATTGGACAAGCCTCAAGGAAGATTTTCATCTTTGATGGAACCTTCTACGAGCATTAGAAGTTTCGGAAGATTATCTACCTCGAGTCGATGGGGCCACAAATTTTGAAGATTGTGAAGAAAGGCTTCACCTTTAAAGTTGAAGAAAATCTTACACAAAAGATGAAGTCAACATGCACCGCAACGCTCAAGCTGTCTTCGTGATTATTTCGGCACTAAGCCGAAATAAGTACGTTAAGGTGATGGGGATAAAAAATACTCACAAAATTTGAAAGAAGCTTAAGATCACCTATGAAAGGACGGACACCGTCAAGGAAGCGAGAGAAGATCTCTTAAGAGGACAATACAACTTGTTCATCAGGAAGAAGAATGAAGAATGAAGGATTTCAAGAAGTTCATGACCGTCTCATGGAGATCGTCAACAAGAGAAGAGCATTTGTAGTGAAGCTTGAAGACATCGAAGTTAACAAAAAATTTCTTCAAGCCCTTCAACCTTGAAACTCACATTTGTATAACTTATTAGGAAGAAAGAAAACTTCAAAAACTTAACCACGGATGAAGTACTCGGACGACTTCTTACTCAACAAGATCAAGATGAGGAAGCAAGAAGGGTCAACTCCCTAATCGGCAACACCACCTTCGAAGAAAAGGGCGTAGCTCTTAAAGCCAAAGGGAAGAATGTGTATCTTCAAAGCTCAAGTGATGAAGAAAGCGATGATGAAGAGTTCGCGCTGCTCATGAGGAAGTTCAATAAGTTCGTGAAGAAAGGCGGCTTCCGCAAGAAGAGCTTCAGCAAAGTTAAAACTAGAAAATCTAAAATAACTAACTTGCTATGAATGTAGAGAGGAAAGTTATTTTATTGCAAAGTGCCCCAACGCCAAGAATAATGATGAGAAGGAGAACAAGAGTGACAAAGAGTACAAGAAAGACAAGGGCAAAAAGTATAACAAACAAGCCCACATAGAACAAGAATGAAACTCCAACTCCGACTGCGATGAAGGTGGAATCGCTACATTAGCGAGAGACGTCACTCCAACCAACACCTCTCTCTTCATAAACTTGAATGATGAAGAAGAAACTGCACCCACTTATCTCATGGCAAAAGGGTCAAAGGTATTAAAATCTAAACTTCACTCTAGCGATAGTGAAGATGATGATAATGTGCCTAACTTGCTTAAACTAATGACCATACTTGAGAAACAAAGAGATAAAATTGAGAGACAAGAGAATATTTTTGAGAAGCAAGAAGACTTTTTATTCTTGAGAAAAGAAATCTTGATCTTGAGAATATTCTAACTCATGAGAGAAAGTAGATAATTTAACTAAAGCCTTGGCTGAAGTTAATGATCCAAAGTGAAATCTTTAGATTCGCTAATGATGCACTTAAAGAGGAGTTTAACACATTGAAAAAACTCTATTATTCTTTTAATGTGCAAGTTAGCAAACTTAAAGGAGAAACATCTTCCTTGAAAGAAGCGTCTTGCCTCTCTTTGCCTGTTCTTTGTGATAGGTGCAAAAAAGTGGAGATTGAGAAGCTCATTGAGAATGAGAAGATCATTGTACAACTTCAAAAACAAAGTAAAAACTCTCAATGCACAAGCTCAACAAAGCAAGATCTCCATCGAGTAAGAAAATGCCAAGTATGCAAGAGATCGACGCACTCATGTCAAGGATGGCATTGGCTATGAGAAGGGTAAGAGTCATAATGCAAGAGAGAACAAGAACGGCAAGGAATTCGTGAAGTTCACCAAAGGAGGAAGTTATAAGGTCAAAAATGAAGCTCCTCCAACACATTCTCCAAAGAACATTAATGCTCTTCATTGTGCTAAACTTTTTCATGATTTTGATGCTTCTTATGTGCTAACCAAGAATGCTTTTGGTAGAGTTATTGTTAGATATGTTGAGTCACGCCACAAGAACACCAAGTCTTGTGTGTGGGTGTCAAAATCTCTTATTACTAACGTGAAAGGACCCAAACAAATTTGAGTACCTAAAAACAAAGTCTAATCTATTTTGTAGGATTACTCCTTCGATAGAAGAAGTTGGGTGATTGACAGTGGTTGCACCAATCATATAACCGAGGAGAAGATGTTCTCATCTATTGAAGAGGACAAGGCTGGATTACTCCTTCGATAAAAGAAGTTGGGTGATTGACAGTGGTTGCACCAATCATATAACCGAGGAGAAGATGTTCTCATCTATTAAAGAGGACAAGGCTCAAGATGACAGTGTTACCTTCGGAGATGACAAAAAGGTGAAGGTAATCAGTCTTGAAAAAATTGCTATTTTCAATGACCTATCCATTACGAATTTTCTTTTGGTTAAATCTTTGAGCTACAACTTGTTATCCGTGTCACAATTGTGTGAGATGGGTTACAATTATTCGTTCACTAATTATGATATGATCGTCTACAAAAGAGGAAGTTGATCGTGGCATTCAAAGGCTACTTGAAGAGAAAATTTTATCTAGTAGACTTCTCTACTAATGAAGTAGTCTCGGATACGTGTCTTGTTGCCAAGTCAACAATGGTTTGGTTGTGGCATCACCACCTAGCCCATGTTGGCATGAGAAACCTTTATAAACTCCAAAAAGAAGGTCACATCATTGGACTAACGGATGTTTGCTTTAAGATAAAATTTGAAGTGCATGACAAGTCGAAAAGCAAGTAGGAGCAAGTCATCCTTCCAAGAACATAATGACGACTACAAAACCATTAAAAATGCTACACGTGGACTTATTTGACCCCGTGGCATACATTAGCATTAGCAGTAACAAATATGGTCTAGTTATTGTTGATGACTTTTCTTGTTTCACGTAGGTATTCTTCTTGTATGACAAAGGTGAAACAAAGAGTGTGCTCAAAACATTTTTTAGAAGAGCTCAAAACGAGTATGAAGTGAAGATCAAGAAGATAAGAAGTGAAAACGACACCGAGTTCAAGAACACTCAAGTGAAAGAATATCTTGATGAAGAAGGCATCAAACATGAATTTTTAGCACCCTACTCCTCTCAATAAAATGGGGTTGCTGAAAGAAAGAATCGAACATTAATCGTGATGGCAAGGACAATGCTAGATGAGTACAAGACGTCCGATCTTTTTGGGCTGAAGCTGTCAACACCGCATGCCATGCAAGCAACCGCTTGTATCTACATCGACTCTTGAAGAAAACTCTCTATGAGCTTCTCACCGGTAACAAGCCTAACATCTCATACTTTCAAGTTTTTGAAAGAAAATATTATATGCTAAACAAGAAACCCAAATCCTTTAAGTTCACACCTAAAGTTGATGAAGGGTTCTTACTTGGTTATGAATCAAACGCTCACATCTACCGTGTATTCAACAAAATCAATGGTTGTGTTGAAATAGCATGTGACGTGACGTTTGCTGAAATTACAAATAATGAAGAAGCTCCGGTTGTGACAATCAAGAGAATGACTCTAGGTGAGATCAAGCCATAAGAAAATCAAGAGTCATCAACGCCCACAAGTCAAGAAGAACATGGCATGACGGGAGGTGATGAAACAAGTGAGGAAGTGCAACAAGAGGTCAATGATGAAGATGATCAAAGCGACAAGCTTTTCATCCATGATCAACACATTGAAGAAGACAGTGAAGAGACAATTCCACAAGTGCAACATCCACGAGTACGCCAAACTGTACAATGAGGTCATCGCATCGAGCAAATACTTGGTGATATTGATAAGAGGGTAATCACTAGATCTCGTGTTACTAAATTTAGTGAGCACTACTCATTTGTTTCTTGTCTTGAGCCTTTTAGGGTGGAAGAAGCATTAAATGATTAGGACTAGATAATGGCTAAAACAACTTCACAAGAAATGACGTTTAGACTCTTGTAAAAAGACCCAAGCAAAACATTGTTGGATCCAAGTGGGTCTTCTGCAACAAGCAAAATAAAGATGGTGTTGTGGTAAGAAACAAAGCAAGATTAGTGGTCAAAGGATACTCTCAAGTCGAAGGTTTAGATTTCGATGAAACTTATGCTTCTGTAGCTAGACTTAAGTTCATTCAAATATTACTTGCATTTGCTACTCACCATGGTTTCAAGCTGTTTCAAATGGATGTGAAAAGCATTTTACTCAACGGTCCAATCAAAAAAGAAGTGTATGTTGAGCAACTACTAGGTTTTGAAGATCAAAAGTACCTGAACCACGTGTACAAGATACACAAAGCTCTCTACGAATTGAAACAAGCACTAAGAGCTTGGTATGAGTGCTTGAGAGACTTTTTCATAAAAAAAACTTCAAAATAGGGAAGACTGATTCTACTCTTTTCACAATAAAAATTTTCAATGATATTTTTGTGTGCTAAATATATGTCGATGATATTATATTTGGTTCTACTAGCAAATCACTTTGTGATGAGTTTTGCAAGCTTATGACCAAACGCTTTGAGATGTCTATGATGGGAGAATTGACTTTCTTCCTATGGTTTCAAGTGAACCAATTAAGAGAAAGGACTTTCATTTGTCAAGCCAAATACACTCAAGATATGATCAAAAAATTTGACATGGCAAATACAAAGCCAATGAAGACCTCTACGCCTACCAATGGCTAACTTGATCTAAACAAGAAGGACAAATCCGTCGATCAAAAGGTATATCGCTCCATGATTAGATCACTCCTTTACTTATGTGCATCTAGGCCGAATATCATGCTTAATGTGTGTATGTGTGCAAGATTTTAACCTAATTCGAAAGAATGTCACTTAGTGACCGTGAAGAGAATTTTGAGATATTTAGTACATACACCAAACCTAGGACTATGTTACCTCAAAGGCTCAAAATTCAATCTCATTGGGTATTTTGATGCGGATTATACCAGATACAAAGTGGACCGTAAAAGCATATCGGGGATTTGCCAGTTCTTGAGAAGATCTCTAGTGTCTTGGTCATCTAAGAAACAAAATTCCGTTGTCCTTTTTATAGCTGAAGTGGAGTATGTTGCAGCTGATAGTTGTTGTGCTCAACTTATATGGATGCGACAAACTCTAAAGGATTATAGTTACACTTTGAACCGTATTTCTCTCCTATGTGACAACAAGAGTGCCATAAAGCTTGCTTACAATCCATGTGAGCACTTCCGCACCAAACAAATAGCCATCCGGCATCACTTTTTAAGAGACTACTCCATCAAAGGGGACATAGAAATTTCCCATGTACCCACACAAAAGCAATTAGCCGATATATTCATCAAACTTCTAGATGAGAGACGCTTTTGTGAACTAAAAAATGAGCTAAATATCCTTAATTCTCAGAATGTGACTTGAGATGTTGCACACCTGTTGTGACATAGGATAGATTTTGAAAATAAAAAGATTTGTAAAATATCTTACATGTTTGTTTTTAGAAATCTCATTATAGAAAGTGTAATCATGGTTGATTGATTGATTGTTTCTGATCACACTTTGCATAATGATATTTGTGTTTTTGAAAATTGTCCAATGGTTCACTTTTCTCTAATATCAAAGATCTACTCTTTGATTTAAGATTGCGAGGACTGGACAAGTCCGGACTCATGACTCCCGTGGCAAGTGAATCCATTCCGTGGAAAGGCTTCTCCACCCTCGGACTAGTTCGGAACCTCGAAAGTCCACTCCATTTTCATCCTCATTTGAAGGTAATCTCTTCTCTAGGGTTTGAGTTTGAAATATGGTTGTTTCTATTCATAACTTTTAAATCCCTTCCATGAGGTCACTCCTAGGATGCTATATGTGCTTTGTATGCAATATGACTAGGAGTTGTGGTCAGATCTAAAAGTTGTGAAGATTTGTTCTTCGTGTGCGCTGTTGAACTCCGAACAAATCCGAGAGGCCGGACTAGTCCGCGTGCGGATGTCTGCTGCCCCAGACAAGTCCGCTGCCAGGCAGACCACGTTGAACAAGTTGAATCAATTTTCATCAATCATCCTCACATTCCACTCTAATCCTGTACTCTATGCCAGTTGTCAGCATATCCAGTGAGGAGACAGCTAGTGATGATGATGCTGAGGAGTAGCTGCCATTCTCTCTCTCTCGTTTCTTTCCCGTGTTGGTGTCTTGATGCCTAAAGGGAAGAAATAGAGAAGCTCATATCTATCTACCCATCTTTTATTTACCTTTGAAGTGAACTACTTGAATTTGTGTGATTTTAAAACTTGGTTTGGAATATTTCGTACTCCATGACTTTTTCTTGTGATGATTTGATATCTTTGTGCTTTATCTATCTCATTGCATATTGCTTTTGGTTACAAGCTGAAATTCATATAAGCTTCTATCATTATCTTAGTATGTGTTGAAGGGCTTGGTTTTAGGGAGAGCTTATATGCATTTTAACTTATAACCCTCGATTATCTTTGTAGCTTCTCATTGGTTGTCATCAATTCACCCAAAAAGGAGATATTGAAAGTGCATCTAAGATCCTTTGTCGATTTTGAGATCAATTGTGACAAACAATGAAAACATTTGATGGCATTTTGTGAGTATGTGTGCAGGAACTAAGTTTATGGATGTTTATCGACCCCAAAAAGGAAAAGAGTATTGTTGGCTCCTTGGCTCTAGTGTTTATAGTGTTTATATTTTCTTGAGTCATAGGACCACCGTACTATTAAGAGGGGTTCAGCATTTTCTGTTTTGAAAATGGTTAAGTGCTCAAACTTTCTCATTCTATCTTTATCTTAATCGTCTTAGTTTGGTTACCGACTCTAGACTTGTTCGGTTCTCGAACTTGTTCCGGAACAGACTTGTCCGTCCAGTGGTCAAACTCTCGAGAGGGAGTACGCAGTTCACCCCGAACTTATTAGGGTGTCCGAACTTGTTCGGCACCAGACATGTCCGGGTTAAGCTGCAGACTTCAGAGAGTTGTCCCCTTGGCAGATCTGGACTAATCTACCCCTTTGGACTAGTCTAGGTTCAGACTTATCTGTTAAAGCCTGCGGACTCCAGAAAAAGAGCAACTTATTATTTTTCGGACTTGTCTAGACCTCTAGACTTGTCCGTTGGGCGGGCGGACTTCAGAGCGGTTACCACGGCTTGACCGGACTTGTCCGCTCGGCCGGACTAGTCCGCTAACGGACTTGTCCGCTAACGGACTTGTCCGTGCCCTCTGTGAACTCCAGAGAGATGATTATATTACCTTTGTGGACTTCTCAACGAAGACGTAGGCTTCTGTGTGGAGCTGAACTTCAGTCAAAAATCATTGTGTCTTTTGTCTCCTTTTTTATTTGTGTTTGATCTATTTTTTCGCTGCGACTAGCAGACTTATCCGCAAAGACCAGACTTGTTTGCTACCGTGCAAGTTGGACTGACGGACTAGTCCGTATTTTTACTGATAAAATTGTTTTTGAGACTCAAATTTCAGGTCGTTGCCTATTCACCCCTTTAGGCAACTTTCAATGTCTCAGATACAAACCAACCATACAATAATCTAGCATGTTTCATATTACAAAAGAGACACAGAAGTGACACAAAATAACCATGGACTTCTTGTTGCTTCATTACTTGGATCTTCCCCTTTCTTACTTTATTTCTTCGATCTGCCCCTTGTTTTTGCCCTTTTGCGGCTACAAAATTAGAAGACACATAAGTCTACAAAATTGAGAGACCTTTACAAAACCTTAGTGTGTATATAGTATCAGTATCTCCTAGTTTGAACTCCAGAAGTACCAGGTATTGCTGATGACCTTGGTCCAGCAGAAGCTGCTCGACTTTCGACTACCAAAGATGCTGAGTACTCAATAAGTTGCTGTTGTCGAAGCTGCTCCACAGTTGGACCCAGCACTTGTTCAGGAACCTGCTCCACAGTTGGACCCAACACTTGTTTAGGAACCTGCTCCAGATTAGATTGTTGAGGAACCTGCTCCAGATTAGGTTTAAAGCCTTTTTTACTCTCTTTCTTTTGGACTTTGGAGGTGGTGATGGGGGTGCATCAAAATCATAAACAGGCTCATTGCAAGTTTTCTGCATATGATCAAACTGTCCATATCTTTTGCATTTTTGCCTCCTTTTCTGCTTGTTCATTGTCAGCAGCAGGCTCAGATAGTGCATTGTCAGCAGCAGGCTCAGATAGACCTGCTTGTTCATTGTCAGTAGAAAGCTCAGATAGACTTGCTTGTTCATTGTCAGCAGCAGGCTCAAAAGGAGCTGCTTCATCATTGTTATCTACAAGAGTTAGCTAGTTTGATGCAATGCTTTGTTGTGTGCATAGGGGAGCTTGCTGCTGTGACTCTTCTAACACATCTGATGCACACATAGCCTCATTACTGCCAAATACCAAAACATGTGGATTAATCAATACACTACTCTGTTGTGTAGAAAGGGGAAGTTCTTGTTCTCCCGACACTGTGAGTGGGAGTCTTCTGATCTCCCAGTACTCATCAAATGCTTGCAGCAACTTAGCATCACAATCAATTCTTTGGTATTGTCCTTCATTCTTGCTCCAGTAACTGACTTCAAAAGTTTGTTCAGGCCCACGACTTATCACCCCATCTAAGTCATCCCTTAAGTCTATCCACGATATCTTATCCCGGTCCCTAAACCATCTCAAATCACGTGACACGATATACTCTTATACTCGTGTCCTCATATGGCCCAACACAAACAGCTAATCTACACGACGATTTCAGATCCATCCTAGTCAAACAAAAGCCAAACATGACCGATGTAACAAATCAAAAATCACAATGTACTTTGATAGAACCCTCGTCGAACCTTACAAATAAACAAGACACAGTGAATCGGCACTTACCCCGCCGGAAGCCATCTGAAACTCAACTTCGTTGGGCTGTCCGTGCTTCGAAGACGCTTCCCCATGACTTTGCGGGGCGGGCTATACAAAACGTCGGACGACATCTTGCCTCCCCCGCAATCCTCAATGCTCCATGGACCGATTTGGATACAGGATGATGAGCGGGATCAACCACGATGCAGCTAGGGTTTCGAGGGCGAGAGACAAATGGGGACGGACTGAAAGAGAGAGACCAACTGGGGAGACCGGGTTTCGAAGGGGACGGGAGAGATATGGCTGCGGTGGGGTTTAAACCGGTTCAGCAGTCGACCGGTTCAATAATTCCACGCATTCAAACGAGCAAGGGGCAACTTGGACATTTCCTCATGAAATCTGGACAGAATATTCCTTTTAGTGTCCTGGCGACAAATACGCTAATTTGTAGTGTCCTACAAACAAAATTAAAACAGACAGTGTGTCTTAGACCAACTGACACAAGCACAATGTCCCAGAGACAAATTTTTCTTTTTTAATTGTTTGTCGTTGACTTTCAATTTTAACTTTAACTATTTGTCTTATTCAAAAAATTAGTTTAAATGTATAAAATTTTAAGTTGTGATTCAAATAATTTTAATGATAAATAAAATTATAATAAAATATATGATATTTATTAAAAAAATTGAATAAAATAAATGATCAAAATTAAAGTAAAAAATTAACTGTGACAACAATTAAAAAAATAGAGAGAGTATCTCTTTCAGCTATTTAATTCTCACATCTAAAACGACAAATGAAGCACAGTTAACAGGCCGACAGAGCTTGCCACTCCCCTAAGCTACCGGCATCATCGGCCACATTCCAGTAATTAAAAATTCTCACGTCCAAAACGACAAATGGAGCGTAGATATCAGGCGTCCACAATGGAAAGATAAGAAGCGGTAGTAAGCCTTGCTACTTGCAAGATACATTGTGAGAAACGTTTTAAAACCGGTAACAACTAAAGTCGATAGAAACCTATTATCGATCGTAAGAATTAAACTATCATATTTTTTCTTACCGAGCACCGTTTTTTTATTTTATTGCTACCGGTTCGATGGGTTTTCAATGTATAAACGGTCTCACTTTAATATTTCACATTATGTACACTGCATTAATTATTGCCGACTGACACACGGTCCCATGTCTGTTACCGGGTGCGGCAGCGAGCTTTGGCCTGGCCCAGCCGACAGAGCTTGCCACCCCCGTAAGCTACCGCATCACCGGCCGCGTTCCAGTAACGAAAAATATTGTCAAAACAAAAGAAGAAGAAAACACTTGTGCCGTGGCGTGTCGGCGACTCGGCGTAAGTCTGCAGGCCTGCCAGATCCCTCCCACTCCCACCCCCACGTCCCAGTCCCCCACCAGTGCCGGCGAGGCGCAGCCAGATCCCTCGCCGCGCCCCTAATCCTTCCTTGTCCCCCCACTCCCACTCAGCTCCCAATCCCTCCCAGATCCGCGCGAATGCTGGGGCGCGGGGTGGCGCCGTCGGCGCCGCGGTGGCGCGGCGGGTCGCTGGACCTGCGCGCGGCGCTGCGGTCGGGGGGCAACCTCCTCTTCACGCTCTTCGTCGCGGCCGTGCTCGCCTTCACGCTGCTGGCGGCGGTGCACAGCCCCGACGACCCGCTGCTCCACCCGTCCTCGCACCAGCTCACCGACTTCCTCACCTCGTCCACCTCCAACTCCACCTTCCTCGCCGACGACTCCGTGCTCCACACCGGGGAGGACTTTAACACCTCGTCAGCCGCCGAGGCTGCTGCCGGGGGAAGTGAGGTCGTCGCGGAGGCCATCCCGTTCATCAAGCTCTCCGACGTCGGGTCCGAGGCGGAGACGAAGTCGGAGGAGGTGACGGAGCAGGCCGTCACGGTGGACACCGAGTCTGCCACCGGCGCGGAGGCCGCGACCGAGGAGAACCCCATCGTTGAGGCGGTCTCGTGTGACACGGAGGCGCCCGTTGACTGTACTGGGGACAGGGACCTCTTTAACCTGCTCATGCGCACGGCCATAGAGCGGTTCTCCGACCTCCATTTCTACCGATTCGGCCGCCCCGTCGCCGTGCCGGGCAGCCCCATGGAATGTGACCTTGCCTGGCGCTTCCGTCCTTCTGCCGATGCCAACGGCCGGGCCACCTACTACAAGGACTACCGCCGCTTCAAGCTCAGCCGTGACGTCAACACCTGCTCCCTCGTCGTTGAAAGCATTGGAGAGTACCATTCAGGTGTCGGCGCCAAGAAGAGCGGCCGCCGCAAGGGGAAGAAGGGTAAGAAGGGAAAGCGCGAGGCACCAGTTACAAACACCGACTTCGTGCCTACCAAGACTCAAATGAGGCTTGATGAGAATGCTGCCCTCAATGAGGGTGCCACGGCTGCAGCAGAGCCAGTGTTGATTGTTGGGGAGGCTGTCAACGATACCTTGCCAGTGGTCGCCTCCGAGTCTGATTTCAGCCACGGAAGGTACCTCATTTACATGGGTGGTGGTGAGAGATGCAAGAGCATGAACCACTTCATTTGGGGATTTTTGTGTGCCCTTGGTGAGGCGCAGTTTCTGAACCGGACACTTGTCATGGACCTCAACGTCTGCCTGAATGCACGGTATACTGCCAGTGGCAAGGATGAAGAGAAAGATTTTAGGCTCTACTTTGATTTCGAGCACTTGAAGCAATCAGCATCAGTCATCGACCAGAGCCAGTTCTGGCAAGATTGGAATAAGTGGCACAAGAAAGATAGGCTGAAGAACTTCTATACTGAGGACATAAAGATGACACCAATGAAAATTCGTGATGTCAAGGACACGTTGATCATGAGGAAGTTTGGGAATGTCGAGCCAGATAACTACTGGTCACGTGTGTGTGAGGGTGAGACTGAGGGTGTGATTAAGCGGCCATGGCATTTTTTGTGGAAGAGTCGTCGCTTGATGGAGATTGTATCTGCCATCTCCTCACGGATGAACTGGGACTTTGATTCAGTGCATGTTGTGAGAGGAGAGAAAGCTCAGAACAAACAGCTCTGGCCAAACCTTGATAGAGATACATCACCAGAAAGCCTCCTTAGGACACTTAATGATAAGGTTGGAGCTGGCCGGTATTTGTACATCGCTACTGATGAGCCCGACAAATCATTCTTTGGCCCGCTTAAGGAAAAGTACAAAACACAATTCTTGGACGATTTCAAGTATTTGTGGGATGAGAATAGTGAATGGTATGCTGAAACAAAGGAGCTGAGCAACGGTAAACTAGTGGATTTTGATGGATATATGAGGGTTGCAGTTGACACTGAGGTATTCTTGAGGGGCAAGAGACACTTGGAGACATTCAACGATCTTACA
>BCLG01000474.1:26766-41493 GCA_001602295.1 Zoysia matrella
AGAAAAAATAGAAAAAGGCAAAACTAACCTCGTTCCATTGTACGAGTAGGTGTTCTGCTGCCTGGTAATCTTCGAGGGCCCCATTAGACTGTGGAGGCCGTCGGCGCGCCACAGGGAGAGGGTCGGTGGCGGCACGCCATGGGAGGAGGGCCGGCGGCGGCGGCGCGTTCCGGACGGAGAGCCGTCGGTGGTCGCGCGTCGCAGGCAGTCGCGGGTGGAGTGCGGCTGCGGCAGCGCGTCGCAAGTGGCGGCGCATCGCAGGAGCAGGGCCGGCGGCGGCGACGTATCGCGGTAGGAGGGGTTGGCGGCTGCGCATCACGGGTAGAGTGCAGCGGCGGCGCGTCACGGGGTAGGCTCGGCGTCGGCAGCGCGGCGCAGGGGGTGGCGCGTCGTGTGGGAGGCCTGTTGCCGGCGGCACTGGCCTGGGGAAGGCCTGGCAGCGGCAGCTCGGCAGGGGTCTGCACACGGCGGTCTCTGCGGGGGCCAACAGCGGCGGATCTTCAGGGACCGGCAGCTAGGAGCGTCTGATCCATTCGCAGAGTCCAGCAGGAATTATTTGTTCCAACAAATGTTATGCCAAACCTGCTCAATTATAATTGAACTAGTGATGTTTAAATTCTCGTGTACTTAAAAATGACAGTTCTAAATGTTTTAAAATCGAAATGCTGCTGTATTATTTTTGAGGACACAAATTTTAGCACATTATAGGTCTATTCTGTTGTAATAAATCGTCACTGTTGTCTATTGTTAGCCATAAAGAAAAATAACATTGCATAACAGGTCTATTTTTGAATTTACTATCAAGGGTATGATGGTCATTTCGCTAGGTTGTTAACACCGTTAACTGACTGTTAAAAACAGGGGCAACTCTATGACTCAAATTCAAAAAGCAGGGGCAATGGTACAAAGTCCATGAACTGACAATTATGAATGAAAGCAAGGACACGGGTGCTAATGACCCCTACTAATAAGCTCTTCTGATTAACTCTCCCTCCAAAACCATTCAAAAAACAACTCACTACTGCTCCAGTAAACATATCCAAGCTTTAGTTATAAACATCATCTCATATCAAACACCACAATAATATTACAAAGATATTCCACCCACGTAATATTCCTATCTGACTTTCTTTTAAGAAAAACATATCCTGACAGATTGGTTAGTTCAGCAGTTGGAGCTTATTTTCCATTTATTCGAAAACCACCAGTTTCAGCTAATGTTCATGTTAAGTTAGTACTAATTAGTAGTACTGTATGTCTGAACATCCTCGTGGACCATTCAGTTTCAACACTCCTATTTTCTTGCTTCTGATTTCTGAACATTATCTGTGGGGTATAATGCATGATTAACTTGTATAATCAAGCATGACCAAGAAGGACCTTTTGCTGTTAGTGCTTTGCCTGCTTGGCAATTGGCATTCCTTGATAGGGCAATCTCATAACCCAAGCATCTTAACAACCACCATCACCATGGTATCATAGTCCCTCCACTTGCCAACCATCACTTCAACTTCTCCAGAGACCATTGAAGAAAAACCCAATCACATTTCTCCTCTCTCTCTCTCTCTCTCGATTCCTCTCTCTAATCCTTTCCATCAATGGTTATGCCAAGCAGTGGTAGATAAAGAAGTTGCAACCTCCGAGACCATTATCTCGTACGGCGGCTTCCGTAGAGTCAGAGAGCGTTGCAGCAATGGCCGAGTTCACATTCCCCTGCGTTCCACAGGAGCAGTACGAGCACGATCACGATCACCACCGGAGGAGCTTCTTGGCGGCGGAGCCACAACAGGCCGCCGCAGGCTGCAGCGACTGCCACTCGGTGGTGGTGGCGGTGGCGGTGGTCGGAGGAAGTGGAGGCGGGTACTACTACCAGCAGCACCGCGGCTCGGCGTCGAGGCACGCCGTGGAGGAGGACAAGATGGACGTGCTGTGGGAGGACTTCAACGACGAGCTGGAGCTCGCCCACGCGACGTCGCCGCCGTGCCCGCTGATGACCAAGGGGACGCCGTGGACGACGGCGAGAGAGGCTTCTTGGCTCGCCGCAGCGGGCGACATCGATGACGACTTCGTGCTTGTCGAGACGCGGAAGCGCGCCGTCGTCCGGCGGAAGAGGGTGGGGATTCTCGCGATGCTGAGGCTGCTCAAGAAACTCTTCCTGGCTCACAGGTCAGGCAACGCGGCATCGAGGAAGACGCCGCCAATCTGAAGGAGCGATGGATGATCGAAAAATCGAGTCTTGGGGCGAATTCGCGCATGGATGATGATGTATCAGTATAAGATGTGCATGCTGATCGAGTGATCAATACATGTTTTCTCTCGCAAGCAAACGATCAAGGAGGAAGTTGTGGCCATGCCGGTGGCGAATGAATGTTCTTATTCCTCTGTTAGAAGTCTCTTGTCATTCTGGATGTTCGGTTCGGTGCCGCTACCGACATCACTGATCAGTGCAGCGTGCCACCATCAGTTTCCTGTATCAAAGAAACAGGGCTGCAAAATGATGCTGATTTTGCTCCTAGCGCTGAAATTGGTTTCTGAAACTAAATACCCATTTTAAATTATTGACACATTTAACTTTTAACATTAACTTTGACTTATTCGTCTTATTAAAAAAAATTTGCTCAAATGTGTAAAATTATTAATTGTGATTTAAATTTCACTAATAATAAAACAAACAGTAACAAAATTTTATACATTTGAATAAATTTTTTGAATAACACGAATGATCAAAGTTGATGTTAGAAATCAACGGTGTCAATAATTTAAAACCGAAAGGAGTATGTTTTTTTTAAGACTTCTCCATCATTTGAAATTTTGGACTCCAAAGGCCTCTTTGATTGAAGGATTTTTCTCATTTTCTGCAATTTTTCTTATGAAATTGAACTGATTCCTATAAAATTTCTGTGGGATTTCTGCGTTCCAAAGAGCCCCAAACCATTATGAATGCCCCCTACTGAGGGGGGGGGGCATTATTTTGTTTGGCATTATCCCAAGTTTGAAATTTTGGGAGTCTAAACCGTTCCTTTTCTTTCTGTTTGGCAACACCAAGTTTGAAAGTTCACATCTCAGCTCAATGTCATAGTCGGCACATTTAATCCAGTGCCCGTCCAATTGGGAAACTTAGGCAAATCCAAATCTGGTTTGGTGATCACATCACTGACTCAGTAAAATAGTGAAGAGGACAAGCAGGTCGCACGTTCCAAAAATTCAAAATGGATTTCCCAGGAACACACCCTTTACATCTCCAACTTTTTTAGCTGTTCAGATGTCGCTAATTTGACGCAACGGAGGATAAAAGCGACTTTTACGAATACGAACTTAACACTACAATAAAAAAACATGAACTGAATATTATCTAGTCCATTTCGCATACGCATAATGCGTGACTATACTATGAAATTGATCGAAGTCGAATATAAGCAAGAGCAAAAAGTAAACAGGAACAGCCATGTGGAACGCACGCCAACAAACTGCTTGGTCCCAAGCATACACGTCATCCAGCAAATTTGCTTGGTAGGTATTGCATCACAAAAAATATGAGTTCCCGATGACAAGCAAAAAGTTTGTTGGCTCATGTACTGCATACCGACTAGGGCACTAGCGCATTACCAGTATTTAAACGTTGGAATTTGTATAACATGGAATTTAAATGTTGGGAGGTAGTAAACTATATTACCGGTATTATTCGTAAGGGTACATTCTCCATGGGGCTCACTAGTCACTTATTTAGTTGTTGACGAGGGGAAGATCCTCAGAAATAAATAAAAGGATACCCCAGACATATAGGAAATTGGAATCTATTGTAAATAAAAAATATACACCTGACGTTCAACTTTGTACCAAACAACCCAGTACCCGAACCTTCATTCTGCTGATTGAGGATGGTTTTACTGCATATGATCCTATAAGTGATCCCTGGGCATAGAAGAAAACGTTTAATTTAAGACAGTTAACAACCAATCCATATGACCTATTAGTGTAAATAATAGCATCGAAACTGAAACTATATGGGTGGCTTCACACCGTGCTATACCTTATCTTGATACAGAACAGCGATTGATGTCCCGCTCAATTTTTATGAAAACCCCAACATGTAAAACCAGAATTCTGTGTCACTAGATTGTATTTTCCAATTGAAGATTTAACTTGAAGAGAACACTGTGTGGGTTTAATGCAGGTAGCACATGACTTCAGAACTCAATCTACAACTAAATGCGTTGTCCACATTGCCCTCGTGACTGCACATGATCAAAATTGGGAGGGTGCAGAGAGCTTTGCTTTCCAAATCTGATCATGTCAAACTGATGTTCAACCATGCATCATGGTTACAAGCAGGCTGGTCATGTCAAACTAATGTTCAAACATGCACAATGGTTACAAAGAAGACATAATATTACTAACTTTTTTTACTGCCATTAGGAATAAATCTTAATGCTGAAGTGTCACTGTTTCCTACGCACACATTTTCTTAGCTTTATCACAAACCATATGCATCCATGGCCTTTGCTGTGTACATCTTCTTCAGGATGTTGAGGCGGGGACCTCATGTTCTGTTATCGGAGGTCCTGTTATCGAAAAAAATGTATCCATGGATTTTTGTGATGGGACTTCAGAGATATCTAAACAGATATAAGCAGAATGCCAGAAAGTGTCAAAGAGACATAGTAATGAATTTATTTTGGATATTATTTATCATTACATGCTATAATACATGACGATGTAGCCTTGAACTGAAAGCTTCAATGATGAAAACGAGGTGGGGCATGGGTCGGGTTTAGGCTCAAAAGATTTACTGAAGATCATTTTGATTTCAGAGTATCTATAAGGTTACAATTATGAATGAATCTAAAGAGTGTAACAAATAATATCGAATACATTGATATCCTGGAATGAGCAGTAAAGTTACAAATTCACAGTGAGACATGGGGAAACAGAAAAAAAAAGAGTATTCACATAATTTTTTAGTGCATTGACACTTACCTTAATTGAGTGGCCGCAAGGAAACATGTAATTGAATGGCCGCAAGGAAACATGTCAGTACTCTTTTATGACTTTGAAATGTTTTTCAGCAATCCGGACACAGAAGCACAGTGTGTTGATTTGTACTCGCACTGTTCACAACAAGATTGAAGTAATTGAATAACTCTCACGCACCTGAAATCAGAAAAAAAAAAAATTACAAGATGAATACAAGACTAAAGCTGTAGACATTCATAATTAGCTTTTGTACTGAAGATTATTCTTCATTATCACGAATCATCTGTTAGATAAAGTGTCTGCTTGGAACTGACAATACCAAAAAAAAAACTGAATATCATGATATTACATTTTTGTAGCAATGAGAAAAAACACAATTCTTCGGGGGCTGTAGCACTCAATGAAAATGAAGTTGTATAAATATTGTTATTAAAATACCTCAATGCTAGTTCAAGATTAGAAGTGTTACTACATAAGTTTCACTCCTATCCTACACAAACACCCACCATTCCAGAGAACTGTCATATATTAGCGCATCTCAAAATAAAATAAAAAACTGAGTTCAGCAAATATGAACATTAGCCACAAATCTCAGAAATCCTAATTAACATTAATGTACGGTTGTTAGCATCTAAAATCACAACTGAACCACTCAATTTTCAGGCAATGAGAATGTTAGGAATAATAGATGGATGTATTGATAATAAATGGATAGATAATAGATAGATGCAATGAGAGACCTATATATATATATATATATATATATATATATATATATATATAGCTAGGGAAGGGTAAGCCCTAGACTAACCTATTACAATAATATCTTTGACTATTATATCTCTAACACCCCCCCCCCCTTCAAATGCAAGACGTATGCAATAGCATTGCATTTGAAGGAGATTACATGAAAAGTTGAGACTAATGATAAAAATAAAATTACACCCAAAATCAAAAATCTTCAAAGTCGTCGTAGAGTGGAGCTTTGATGATACCTCGAGTCAAGCCGAAGAGATAATATATGACACTACAGCAAATGACACGTAGTGAAAAGAGATGATAAAAAAATAGTACTACAGATGGCGAGTAGTGATAGAAGATGATATGATGCACTACTGCAAATGGCAAGTAGTGATATAAGATGATATGATGCATCACTGCAGATGGCAAGCAATGATACAAGATAAGATGCACTACTGCAGATGGCAGGTAGTGATAGAAGATGATATGATGCACTACTGCATATGGCAAGTAGTGATATGAGATGATAATGACAACAAAATGGTTGCACAAAAAATGATAGAGTTAGTGACTCGAAGAGATCAACTAACATGATAAAATAAAAAGGTTGACTGACAAGAATATGTGGACTCTCATGGCATAGACGAACAAGAAGAAAAATATTTGGATGTGGACTCAATGGAAGATGAAATCGAATTTAAATTAACATGCAACGGAACGCACGGTGGGTGAAGTGCATGACCGGGACAAGAGCACAATTATCCGAACGCGCTGCCCATGGCAGAAGGACAACATCGCCGAGGTGGATGAATAGTGGAGACAACGATGAACAGTGCACAGAGGGCGAACAGTAGTCGACAAAGGCGAACAGTCGGTGGGCGAACAGCAGCATCGATGAACAGTAGCAATGGTGAACAGTAACATCTTATGATCAGTGCATCGGATGAACAGTAGCACTGCGAACTAAAAAAACTAACCTAGCTCTGATTCCATGTTAGGAATAATAGATGGATGTATTGATAATAGATGGATGCAACGAGGGACCTAGGGGTACATATATATAGGCTAGGGAAAGGTAAACCCTAGACTAACCTATTACAATAATACCCTTAACTATTATATCCTAACAACAGTAGCCACTAATGTCTACCAGCATCAGATGAGAGCGTTACTGCATTGACAAATGTAAACATTTAGTTCTTACTTCTTATGAGAAAGTTCTACAATCACTCAAAAACATTTCTTTCAGGAAAGGCATTTTCACTGGTTTTAGGAAAAAAGGCTTAAATGTTGACCTCTGAATTTACTCAAGCATGTGAGATATTGAAGATTTGAGGTACACGATCATGACAGTTATGAACGAAACCTATATCAAAATTAAAACTTACACATGAAAACCACGAAAATCACATTATTTAGACACAAATAAATCAAAATGTGTTTGACATATAAAATCAAAAAGGCTGTGAGCCATTTGAACAGTAATAAGAAATGACTGCAATATTCAAGATGTTAACATTTGCAATGATAAGAGAACAGGTTGTGCACTGTTTACCTAATGTATATCAAAGCTAATTGCATGCCTTGTGCTATGAAATGATTGCAAACATTATAGCACTTATACATTGAAAAGAGGGAGTGTGCAGATTACATAAGGAAAATCTGCCCTAATAACAACGGACAACATTTAGTAAGTTTTCATCCAAACTGAACTAGAGGGTTTCTTGAAAATGGCACGATGAATCCTCAAGAAACAGCTTTATACTTGAATAATTTTTGTACCTAACTAAGGGAAATTTCACAGATATATCTGTTACAGCCCAAACAATTGTATCTTGGACTCTGAAAAGCCACACGAGAGAAAGGAAAGACATCACTTCATACATGGAGTAACTAGATGATTAACGTAAAGGCCGTACACATCCATGCACAGTAGAAAGGGCTACTCATTCATATTTATGCTGAAGGCACAGTATCAGTTGCTGTTATTTAGAGGGTAAAAATGGATTATATTATCTGTTCCAGATTTAGAGGATAGTTACGGAACTGGCAAAGGTTGCAGGAACTGCTTCGTTGACATTGGCACAAAACTCGGTTAACTGGCCACATAACAACACACAAGCATGGTACCAACTCAGTCAGCTTGTAAGATTGTACCATCAGACAAGCAAGAAAGCAATAAACATATTGCGGCCATAATCATCCACCGCAAATTACCTCAAGAAATGACCACCAACATGAGTAGCAGCTAAAAGAATGAATTCGCCACAAATCTAACCAGGTACAAAAAAAATTTAACACAGTTCAACTATGGATGTGTTCTGGGCATCCCCCTAAATTAATGGCCTATATATCTCCCCGTTTGCAGACCCCAGCAATGCGCAGGCATATCACTCCATGAGTGCACAAGCATACCACTCCTTTGGATTGAAGAAAAAAATTTCTATTCCTACGTTTTCCTGTGAAATTTCTACACAATTCCTATGAAAATCTTGGGTTGCAAAAGAGCCCTTAGTGCGCAACGCACCACGCGACCATCAATTCAAAGGCAAACCAAATAGACCCACGACGCAATCAGCTGACCCCACAAGTAAGGTGAGGAGAGAGCTCTGGGTAGGGGGACTGGGGCTCGTACTTCCTGGAGTCGAACATGTTCTTGGAGAGGCAGGCCTGTATGTCGCACGCCTCCTTCTTGCACGGCTCCTTGCTCGGCTGCGGCATCCCCTTTCCCTTCCCCTGCTCCTGCTCCTTCCGGCGGCCGCCGCACGAATCAAGAAGACGCCGCCGAGTTCTCTGACGCTTACACCCGTGCCGGTTCAGGAAGACGCTTTGGAGAAGTAGAAAAGAATCGCGTCGGGGTCAGTTGGCTAGTTGGGCCAATGGCTACACGACAATGGTTACCCGGCCTCCGTGGGCCAAAAGTGGACCGTATTTTCCCCATTGCTTTAAATAGGGAAACATACATATTTATTTGAAGAATTTATCCGCGGGACGTTGTTGATTGATGACTTTATCCGAAATACATCGCAAATCTTTCTTGTGTTCTATTCTATACACATCAAACATTATTTTTTATTCGTAGCACATCATGTTGATTATTTATACTTTTTAGTAACTGATTTAGAAGATATAAGAGAAAAATGCATAAATTCTCGAGCACTTTTCCTTTCTTATCCTCTTCCTCTGCTCTTTCCGCACCAATCCCAATCTCCATCCTATGCCTCCTCGTAACCGACCAACCGTGCGTGTCTAACGAGATATAACAAATGTCAGATAATAAGAAATAGGGTGGTAACACACCTGATAATATATATCTCGAGTTAAAAAGGCACTCACAACATTTCATCCTCTTTCTCTCTTCTCTTGGCTACTAAAATGGTTTAAATATTAACATAATATGATAAAGATAAAAATTACAATTTTACGATGCCCTCTGAATAAAATCAAAGCGTGTTGTGTGACTAGAACAAAGCTATCAATCAACGGTGTCCCACGGATAAATTCCATTATTTCTTTCTTAATAAATTAGCAAAAATAACCTTATACTCCATTCATAGCAAAATAAGTGTCTTTCTAGATTTTTAAACGTAATGTTTGATAATTCATCTTATTTAAAAAAATTATAAAAATAGCATTTATTTTATTGTGAAATATTTTATCAATATAAATACTTTAAGCATAAATTATTTATTTTTATATTCTATAATTTTTTAATAAAACAAATGGTCAAATATTGATTTATGAAAGTAAAAATGTGGGATAAAAGGAGCATATTTTAAGAGTTTTGTTACATTGCTTAGAATTAATAATAACCGTTTATTGAGAGTTTTGTATTGATCGATGAAAACAGACCGGAGAACTGGCCATGTAATAAAAGAGAGCTGCTGATACAGGGAATGCTTCTGCATGCAAGCGTCTACGGATAGACCTCGATGAGTGAACGGCATCCCAAGACGGGACTGATCTTGTACCGAGCAAATCCTGCGTCGATGAACAGCCGGCTCCACTGCTCCTCGTCGCGCTCCTTGCCCGTCACCAGCACCATCATCGACAGATCCATCAGAAGCTGAGCTTCCAACAAGGTTTGGTTCGACGTCGAGCCCTCGACGGTGTCTATGATTATCAGCTTCCCCTTGGGTTCTCGACTGGAAATGGCGTCTTTGCAGCGCTTCAAGATCCTGACGCAATCTTCGTCGCTCCAGTCATGCAGAATGAACTGAATTTGATTTGGAAGAATACAGTTACTATAGTCTATACTCATGCACGAATGATTGTTAAATGAAGCGATATATATCGATGTGTGATGTTACCTTGAGTAGAAGTGCGTCAGCTGGAGGGATGAACTCCATCATGTCCCCTGCAACGAACGCGACGTCGCCACCGCCGTCACCATGAGCCGGCGGCGTCGTGATGCTGTGGACAATCTGGGGGAGTTCAAGAACCGAGCACCGCACGCGCGGAAACGCCTCGGCGATGGCCTTCGCCATCGTCCCGTCCCCGCCGCCGACGTCCACCAGCGACTCCACCCCGGCGAACACCTCTCGGCACTCGCGCACCACGATCCGCGCCACGAAGCGGCTGTCGGCGCCCATCGCCTCGTTGAAACTCGCGCCGAACACGGCGTCGCGGCCGACCATGCCCCACAGGTCGGTGCCGTGCGCCATCACGAACGGCGTCGTTGCCAGCGCTGCTCCACCATCGTTGCCGTCCTCCTCGGTCTCCAGCCACTCGTGGAGGCGTAGACACGCCAGGAGATAGCACCGGGACAAAGCGACGGTTGTGAAAGGTGATAAGCTCGGCGTGTGGCTGCCGCCGCCGTCGGCGACGAGGAGGCGAGATACCGCGGTTAGGCGGTACCGGCGCTGATCACCGCCGGCTTCGTCCTCCGCGAAGATTCCTGTCGCGGCCAGGAACCTCATGAGGCGCGATAGGCACGGCCGTTTGCTTAGGGGGATTGGGAGGACGGCTTGCAGCTCCGAGAGCGACGCGGCGCCGCCGCAGCGGCTGACGGCGTCGGGGATCCCGAGCTTGACCGCGCAGTGCACTGCCGTGGTTTTGAGGTAGCCACCCGCGTAGCACCAGAGCTCGGCCTGGGCTTGCAGGAGCTCTGCGGCGCTGGTAGTGGTCGTCATTAGCGCCGGCGTAGCAGCTTGTTTCTCGGAGCCGATGATGTTTGTTATGTGCTCTGGTGAGCAAGCTACTTGGTCTGCAACGGGCAAGTCACGAGCGGGCTATTTATGGACGATTCAAGCGCCGCTTTAATTTTGTTTTTTCGAGGACATGCGCTCCATTCAGCGGCGGATACAGGAATCCATGGTCGGGCATTCAAACCTCAAAGATGATCTACTAAAATATTGCATAAATTATTTTAAAGATTAAGAGTGTGATATCACGTCCTCATCCTTAACTTGCTCAAAAATATCCTGCTTGTTGAGGGCTTTAAAGTGCTTCTGCTCAGTTTTAAAAGAAATGCATATATCTTTTCTTCTTAAAAAAACACTTTTTTAATTTGTATTAAGAGTTAAAAACATTAAAAATATAGTTTTTTTTACTTCTCCGCTTATTTTTACATTGGAACCACAATAAAAGTCGTTTTTGCCAAACGGTTTGAAAAGTGATTCGTATATAAAGAATTTATTTTTCCTGAGAAGCTATTTTTCAAAAAAAAGCTGTTTTCTAAGAATGTATATCAAATGGGGCCTGAGTGTTCTGAATTTGGCTTCAACTGCTCGAAGTTTTGGTGTTGAGGTGGAGGAAATTTTCTGCACCCTGGCCCTTACCCACAACAATTTCAAGTCTAAGCTCTTAAATCTCTTCATTTTTTACTAATAATCTATACAATCCACACTTCAACAAAAGAAAAAAATCAAGAGGAGCAAAATGGGCCAGAAAAAGGTTATTTTAGGGAAAAAAAAAGGCAAGAGCTTTAGCCCTATTTACTTGCAGAGATGCACAAACTTATGTATCTATTCAATTTTTCTCCAAAAATTTGGGCATTCACTTATGAACTTGAAGCTAGTGAGGTCCGCCAATGGCTCCATTCGTCCCAAAATAAATGCCATTTTTACTTTTTAAAATAAGTATTTAAACATTCATCTTATTAAAAAATTAAGAAAATATAAAAACAAACAAATCATGTTTAAATTTTTTTAATATTTTTATTAAATATTTTGAATAAAATGAATGGTTAAATGTTACCCCCTATGTCTCAAAATAAGTGTTTTTTAGATTTTCAAACATCTACCTTTGACTATTTATCTTATTCAAAAAATTTGTGTATATATTATTTATTTTATTATGAAATGGTTCATTATTAGAAGTCTTTTAAGCTTGTCTTGTCTATTTATGTATTTTTAAATTTTATGAATAAAATGAATGGTCAAAGGTTAATTTTAAAAAGTAAAAATAATCACTTATTTTGAGACGGGGGTAGGAATGTTTAAAGTCTAAAAATACTGAGTCTGAAACGGAGAGAGTTTTTAGATTAGAAGTATAAAAACTCATCCAGTGGCAGAGCTAATGTTTTTGGACCAGGACCCAGGACACCAGTGATCCTGAGCAAAAGTCATTGATACCTATAATTTGATAATGACCCCTGTAAAGACCAGGTGCGGATCCAGGGGGTGCCGCAGCGGCCGGCCCTTGGTAATCTACTTATCTTAGAGAGCTAAGCTATGTAAATTATATAGAAAAAATTTATTAAGATACTTAGTACTAAGTTAGCACCAGCCGCATCCGGTTCCTGGATCCGCCCGACTAAAGACGATAGTGAAACCAGCGTCATTTTTGGCTGGCTCAACCCTGACCTCATCAGTTTATGTTTTTATTTGAAACATAGGAGTATATGTTTATTTCTATGTCACGGTCAATGCCTAGGAGTACAAAGATGGTCCACCTGCTCTATATTCAAGGTACGACCGTATGAGCTCGACGAGTTGGCAGGCTACAGGTTTATACAGTCCACTGGATAATTTGAGTAAAAAAGTCATGCCACCGAATGGGACTGTCTTCAGTAAATGGTTTACATAATTGTTAGTTTGTTACTTATGCTAGGTTTACCCTAGGATGATGCCAAGTGATCAACTCGATGGATGGAAACATTTGATCGAATCGCTGAAAGTAATTTTCCTTATGACAAGTGGTTATGATCATTTAAATTTGGCGGAGTAGAAGCATAAGGTTGATTTTAGGAGTGCTAAAATAGAAAAAACTCGATATAAAAGAATGAGATTTCATTGAAATTTGATATGATTACAACTCAGAAAGTAAATATATTCCTCTAACTAATCCTTTCAATTTTAAAATATTGACACCGTTGACTTCTAATATCATATTGTTTGCACCCGAACCATCATTCTGCATATTGAGGGTGGTTTTACTATTTATGCTCCCATAAGTAATTCCTGGGCATTAGATGAAAACGTTTAAATTAAGAGAGTCAACAAACAATCCATGTAACCTGTTAGTGTAAATAATAGCATCGAAACTGATATGGTTGGCTTCACACCGTGCTATACATTATCTTAATACAGAACAGAGATTGATATCCTGCTCAATTTCTACGAAAACTCCAACATGCAAAACCAGATTTCTCTGTCATTAGATTGTATGTTCACTGAATATTTAAATTAAACAGAACAATGTGTGGGTTTAATTCAAGTAGAACATGACTTTAGAACTTTATCTGCAACAAAATGCATTGTCCACATTGCCCACATGACTGCACATGATCAAAATTGAGAGGGCCTGCAGAGAACTATGCTATCCAAATCTGATAATGTCAAACTAGTGTTCAACCATGCACCATGGTTAAAAAGCAGTCTGATGATGCAAACTAATGTTCAAACAAGCGCCATGGTTACAAAGCATACTAAATATTACTAACTTTTTTGTCTGCTATCAGGATTAAATCATATTGTTTGAAGTGACACCTTTTGTCTATGCACATATTTTCATAACTTTATCACTGCCATATGTAACCATGGACTTCCGTGGTGGGACTTCAGAGATATCTAACAGATGTAAGCTAGATGCCAGAAAGTGTCAAAGAGATATGGTAATGAATTTAGTTACAAGTTCACAGTGAGACGTGGAAACAGAAATAAAAAAATGAGTATTCACACAATTTTTTTAGACTTGCCTTCATTGAATAGGCCGCAAGGGAACATGTCAGTATTCTTTTATGACTTTGAAATATATTTCAGCAACCTGGACACAGAAGCACAGTGTGTTGATTTGTACTCGCACTGGTCGCAACAAGATTGAAGTAATTGAATAACTCTCACACACCTGAAATCAGAAAAAGCATTGAATTACAACATGAATCATCTGTTAGATGAATTGTGTGTTAGACAAAGCATTAAATTTATAATTAGCTTTTGTACTGAAGATTAATCTTCATTATCACGAATCATCTGTTAGATAAAGTGTGTGTTTGAAACTGAGAATACCCCCAAAAAAACTGAATATCATGATATCAAATTTTTAGCATTGAGAAACAACACAATTCCAACATCCCATCGTTCCAGAGTATTGTAGTCTATTAGCATCTTAAAATAAAATCGAGTTCAGCAAATATGAACATTAGCTAGAAATCTCAAAAATCCTAATTAACATTCATGTACAACTGTTAGCATCTAAAATCACAACTGAACCACTCAATTTGTCAGACAATGAAAACAGTAGCCATTAATGTCTAGCAGCATCAGATGAGTGTCACTGCATTCACAAATGTAAACATTTAGTTATTAATTCCTAGGTGAAAGTTCGACAATCACTCAACATTATTTCTTTCAGGAAAGGCACTGTGATTTACAGTTCATTAGTTTTAGGAAACAGTTCATTAGTTTTAGGAAAAAAGGGATTAAATGTTGACCGCTAAATTTACAAATGCACGTGACTGAAGTGAGGTATTCAGGATGCGATCAGGACAATTAAGAAAAAAACCTATACCATAATTAAAACCTACACATGAAAACCATGAAAAGCACATGATCTGGACACAAATAAATC
>BCLG01000474.1:41545-82825 GCA_001602295.1 Zoysia matrella
AAATGAGATTGCAAATATTATAGCGCTTATTCATTGAAATGCAGAGAGTGCAGATTACGCAAACAAAACTTGCCATAATAATAATGGACAACATTTAGTTAGTTTTCATCCAACCTAAACTAGAGGTTTACAGAAAATGGAATGATGAATCCTCAGGAAAAAGTTTGATACTTGGATAATTTTTGTACCTACCTAAGGGGCAATTTCACACATAAATCTGTTGCAGCCCAAACAATTGTATTTTGGACTCCGAAAAATACCATAAAAGAGAAAAGAAAAGCACCACTTCATAGATGGAGTCATGGTGTAACTTGACAATTAAATGTAAAGGCCTTACAAATCCATGCACGGTAAAATGGACTACTCATTTATATCTACGCTGAAGGAACAGTATCAGTTTCTGGTTATTCAGAGGTGGTAAACAGCCCACAAACTTGATACCCACTCGGTCAGCTTGTTTAAGCAAAGCATCACGCAAGCAACAAAGCAATAAAAATCTTGCTACCGTAACCATCCACCACAATTACCTCAAGAAATAACCACAAATGGGAGTAAGAGCTAAAAGTAAAGAATGCAACACGAATCTAACCAGATAAAAAAGAACCTTAACATAGGTCCACCATGGATTGGAGTGTGTTCTTGGCACCCCCTAAACCAATGGCTTAATAGGTCTCCCCGTTTGAAACCTAAGCAATGCGGAAGCATACTACTCCATCAGCGCGCAAGCGTATCATTCCCTCAGTGCTCAATATACCACGCGCCCATCAATTCAAAGGAAACAATCAGCTGACCTCACAAGTATGGTGAGGAGAGAGCTCTGGGTTGGGGGATTGGGGCTCGTACTTCCTGGAGTCGAACATGTTCTTGGAGAGGCAAGCCTGGATATCGCACGCCTCCTTCTTGCACGGCTCCTTGCTCGGCTGCGGCATCCCCTTTCGCTCCTCTTCCTGCTGCTCCTTCCGGCGACTTGATCAAGACGACGACGCCGACCGTTGTCCGACGCTGACGCACACAGCCGTGCGAGATGCGAGTTCAGGCAGAAGCTTGCGGGAAGCAGAGAAGAATCGCGTTCAGGCCAGCATATGGGCCAGATGGGCCAATCGCTACCTGATCTCCGTGGGCCAAAAGTAGGCCGTATCGTCCCACCCCACTCCTCAATTCGGGGTTTTCTTCATTTTCTGTGGGCCCGTTCGCTGCAGCTAATTTTTGCTGCGGCTGTAGGCTGCCGCGGCAGAAATGAACTACGTTGCACTGTAGCAACAACGTTTTGACGTCGCAGCCACACCCAGCAGTAGGTGATCCGAACGCGCGCTGTATTTTTATGTGAAATTGAATTTTTCTATAAAATTTCTATAAAATTTCAATGAAATTCTTATATTCCAAATAGATAATTAATCTCTAAATTCGTAGCTGTAACCTTATATTTTACTCTATCTGTTCTTAAATTATTGTCGTCATTCACTTTTAACATCATTTTTTACTATTAATCTTATTAAAAAAATAGTTCAAATGTGTCAAATTTTAGGTGGTGATCCAAATACCCATAAAGTAAATTATAAAAAATATATAATATTTATAAAAAAATGATAGTCAAAGTTGATGTTAGAAGTCAGGTAATAAAAATTTAAAAACGGAGGGAGTAAGAGTTTTGTTAATTCTTTTCTGCGATTGGGAGTTTTGTTGTAATCTTTATATATTAAAGCGCAAGCGTTCTCTCAACCCTCGTTGCGTTACGTCACCCTAAAAATATTAACCGTCGGATTAAAATCTCACGGTGAATATTAGGAAAGAGAACTCCGGTTCACATAAGAGCGTGCTGCTACTCGACGGGAGCAGACATAAATGACCGTGCCATTGCCCTAGCTTTTCTAGGTTTAACATAAATTTTGACTATGGTCATATTTAATTTTTTATAAATTTCATATATTATAATTTGCTTTATCATTAAAGTTATTTGAATCACAACTTAAAATTAATTTTTTGATAAGTTGAATAGACAAAGATGATATTAAAAAACAACAGTAAACAATAATTTAGGAATTGAGGGAGCATGTGGTAATACACATAGACAATGGTATAGATATAAAAAATTAACTATAACTGTTTTGTTAAATCAAATTTACTTTTGCTATAGATTCAGTAAAACTATTCCAAAAGGTATAAAAAAGTTTTTATAAATTTATTCTACTTCTATGTGTTGCAATGCAAATATATGCTACAATTTAAAACCTTTATATGTAATGAAAATGTATATTTAGATAACTTAAATTGTTTTATCTACTAAAAATACTCCTTGATTACTATAAGAACTAAGTCTTAAAAAATAATAGCTTTGAATGCAATGTTTTAATCAAACATTGCTAATATAAATTAGAAATAATTTTAAATTTATTAAGTTACAAAATTAGAAATAATTTATTTTAAAAATACTTTCTTAAAAGTGTACCGATGGTACTTTTTATTAAATCTTTTATAGATAACAAAAGTCACACTTAGCTTTGAAGACTATGTCGACAACTTCTTTTTTAGACTAAAATATATGTTTATGGAACTTTGTCATCCATGTCAAGGCAACTATACTTCTATTTGTTAAATAATAAATTTAAAATATATTGTTTCAACTAAGGGTGTATAATAAAAACATACACGAAAAGCGCACTAATTGTCGCGCAGAATTTCTAGTTCTTGAGCTAAAACAGGTAAGAGAACTAGCCCTATAAATAATAAAGGGATTATTTGAGTAAATGACATTACAATTTTATAAAATTTGAGATATATATGTCATTGAAATATATCCCCCCTATGTCATTGACATGAAGACCTTATATTTTAAAGTACACAGTCTAATTTAATATCCTCAAGTATAGCCAAAGTCCAAGTAATACTTATAACTATGTTTTAGTTTATTTTACCTAACAGAAATGTGATTTTGGGTCAATTTACCCTCTAATAAAATTTATCTTTTTTTTTCAATACACAAGCATAAACTTTATGAAATTCTAAAACATGTCATAACACATTTTTAAAAACTGGTCATAATGTTTTTATCAATATTTTTTAGAAAGACTTTTAAGAGTAAATTAATGTTTAGAATATAAAACTATATGCAAAATAATGGTAAAAAATTCAAGAGGTATTTTTCTAATATGCGGTAACATGTGCTTTATCATCTCATAACATTTTATCTTAAAATTATATTTGTGTACAGAGAATTAAAAAAGATAAAATTGCATGAGAGGCAAATTGATCCAAAATCACGTTTCAGTGAGACAAAATAAATCAAAACATAACATAGTTTAGGGAGTTACAATCCCGTAATAAGTGAATTTTTTTAGACACATCCCATAATAAAGGGATTAATGATATAGGGAACGCTTCTGCATGCAACCGTCTACGGATAGACCTCGATGAGTGAACAGCATCCCAAGACGGGACTCATCTTGTACCGAGCAAACCCTGCGTGGACGAACAGCCGGCTCCACTGCTCCTCGTCGCGCTCCTTGCCCGTCACCAGCACCATCATCGACAGGTCCATCAGAAGCTGAGCTTCCAGCAAGGTTGGGTTCGACGTCGAGCCCACGACGGTGTCAATGATTATCAGCTTCCCCTTGGGTTCTCGGCTGGAAACGGCGTCTTTGCATCGCTTCAAGATCCTGACGCAATCTTCGTCGCTCCAGTCATGCAGAATAAACTGAATTTGATTTGGAAGAATCAATTACCTCACGAATGATTATTAGATGAAGCAGCATGTATCGATGACGGTGTGATGTTACCTTGAGTAGTAGTGCGTCAGCTGGAGGGATGAACTCCATCATATCCCCTGCAACGAACTCGACGTTGCCACCGCCGTCACCATCAGCCGGCGGCGGCGGCGTGTGCGTTCGACAACCTGGGGGAGCTCCAGCACGGAGCACCGCACGCGCGGGAACGCCTCGGCGACGGCCTTCGCCATCGTACCGTCCCCGCCTCCCACGTCTACCAGCGACTCCACCCCGGCGAACACCTCTCCGCACTCGCGAACCACGATCGGTGCCACGAAGCGGCTGCCGGAGCCCATCGCCTCGTTGAAGCTCGCGCCGAACTCAGCGTCGCGGCCGACCATGCCCCACAGGTCGGTACCGTGCGCCATCACGAACGGCGTCGTTGCCGGCGCCGCTCCGCCATCGTTGCCGTCCTCCTCGGTCTCCAGCCACTCCGGTAGGCGTAGACACGCCGGGAAATAGCACGGGGAGAGGGCGCTGGCCGCGAACGGCGATAGGCACGGCTCGTGGCCGCCGCTGTCGCCGTCGGCGACGAGGAGGCGAGACACCGCGGTGAGGCGGTACCGGCGTTCATCGGCGCCGGCTTCGTGTGCTGGTACTGGGGTGGTGCCGATGTCCTCCGCGAAAATTCCTGTCGCGGCCAGGAACCTCATGAGGCGCGACAAGCACGGCCTTTTGCTCGGGGGCACGAGGAGCACGGCGTGCAGCTCCGAGAGCGACGCGGCGCCGCCGCAGCGGCTCACGGCGTCGGGGATCCCGAGCTTGATCGCGCAGCGCAGCGCCGTGGATTTGAGGTAGCCGTACGTGTGGCACCAGAGCTCGGCCTGGGCTTGCAGGAGCTCGGCCGCGCTGGTGGCGGTCGTTGTTAGCGCCGGCGTAGCAGCTTGTTTCGCGGAGCCCATGATGCTTGCTTTGTGTCGCTCTTGTGACCTCGATGACGGTGAGCAAGCTGCTTGGTTTGCGACGAACAAGTCATGAGCGGGGCTATTCGTAGACGATTCAAGTGCCGCTTTAATTTAATTTTTTTCAAAAACATGTATTTAGATTTAGAAATATTTATGGAAGATTCAAATGGCCATGTTTTTTATTTGAAACATATAATATTTTGAGTAAATTTCAGAGAACTACATATATTTTGACAATATTATCGGAGAATTACAGATTTAAAGAACAATTTCACAAAACTACACTTTTTTTTTTACAATTTTATCAGAGAACTATAGATTTTAGCCTTTGTTCTCACAAACTGCAGCTGAGGTTTACTTGTGAGGTTTGTGTGGGACTGAGAGAAAGAATACTAAAATCTATAGTTTTTTTGAAAAACTATACACAAAGTATGTAGTTTTGTAATATTAATCTTTAAATATGTAATTCTCTAATAATATTACTAAATATGTATATGTCGGGATAATATACTCCGGGTACTTACGTATCAACCTCTATAACGCGGCTCACTTGTGGACCGCGGCCCAACGGCCCACCAAAGACTTCACAAAGGCGGCTCGGCCTCAGCGGTCGAGAAGCTCATTCAAGCCCCAGAAGCAGAATAACCGTTCCGAACCCCAGGGGTCAGGACTCGAGCTATCGAGATCCCAGCGGTCGAGACCCGTCCGCCGACCGCTAGGAAGCAGCCATCAACCCAACAGACGTGTCAACTCAAAATCCCCAACAATGTGCAGGAGATAAGCATTCCAAAAGATTTCGCAACTACCCGGTCGAACGAGAAACAACCCTCCGGGCGATAAAGGTAAGCAGTAAAGCAACCATGTTCCCTCTTAGTGAACAGAGTACGAACGGAAGGTGCCGATCGTCTGGCCCGAACCTCAGAGAGCATGACTCTCTGGGAACCATGGCCCCACCTGTCAAGGGGTCATCTGCTTCCGTAGGTCGCAAGATGCTTAAACCATGGTTCGATCACTTCAACCATGGTTCGGTCAAGACAACTCAGTTTCGGCCCTATACAAGAGACACCCGGGCAATGGAGAAAAAGGGCATAAGACACATAGAGCAACAGTGATAAACTCCGCCTGTAAACCACCCCATCACACGAGCTTGGGACTCTCGGATCCGTCCGGAGCCCTTCCGCATTGTACCTCCGTGTTCTTGAGATTCATACGATCGATCTCTCGTTCCTGGACGTAGGGTATTACGCCTCGAGGCGGCCCGAACCAGGTTAACCTTCGAGTCTCACTTGTAGACTAGGCCATTCGATTCCGAAAACGCACGATCCCCCGTTCGATCGTATAAATTTATTGTGTCGGTGTACGAAACACCGACAGTTGGCGCGCCAGGAAGGGGTTTTCGGTGCGTTTTCTTTCGTTGTTTCGATGGCTTCGGTTTTTGCTCTAGTCAGAGATTTTTTCACCTCCCGGCTGTTCTTTGGGGATTTTGCGGTTGTCATCGCTCGTGATGGTCGATCGTGGAGCATTCCCACTTTCGTTACTGGCCAGGCTTTCCTCTTTGGAAGCCTAGATTTCATCGCCGACAACAGCGGCGAACTTCACCTTCAGATCTCGCGAAAACGACGTTCATCTAAACACCGCTCGCCACGACGCCGCCTTCTTCGTTCTTCGCCTCACGGCGTTTTGGGTCATGATCCTTCCCGTGAGTGCTTCATGTTGCCTGCCAAAGCCGCGGAGGACGAAACCCCCGTCAATGCAGCACATGACGATCCCTCCCCACACCTTCGCGCTCTTACTGTGGTCGAGGGCGCACTCCGGCTCAAACTTGCGACCGGGGGCGACCCGAAGGGTAATGGCGCCACCGTGACTAGTGGTGGTGCCCGGGCCCGAGCCCGCACTGCTTATCAGCAGATCATGGACGGTGGCACGCCTGCCTTCGAGACGCCATACAAGAATCTGGCGGCAGCGGCCTGTGTCCTCTATGAATCTCCCACACCCGACAACCCCATCCTCAAAGAGACATACGATCGTCTCCACGTCTATCTTGATGGCGCTTTGCAACCACCAAAGCTATCTTTTCGTCACGATTCTGAGGCACACAGTTCTTATCGGCCGAGTGTCGACCGTCGAAGCCCTGCTCCCGATCATTACCGTGGACGGGCCGAGACGAGGGAGCCCGACCCTGCGGTCGGGAACATCCGCCGCCGCTTGAGGGAGCATCGTGACACCCGTCACACCATCGAGGCACGGAGGCAGGTCAGATGTGACCGCCACACCGACTCTGGCCTCGAGCGATCTCTCGAGCGACGTCCTCGACGGCACAGCTACGACGACGCTCGGAGCCTCAGCCCTGACGACATCGGACCTCGAGCATTCGGGGCTTGCATCCGAAGAGCCGGCTTCCCCGACAAGTTCCGCGCTCCAACTAACATCATTCGGTACACAGGCGAAACAAACCCCGCCCACTGGCTTGAGGACTATCGCCTCGCGTGCCGAGCCAGTGGCGCGGACGACCTCTTCGCCATCCAGTACCTGCCACTTTTCCTATCCGACTCGGTCAGAGGGTGGCTCGAACATCTTCCGAGGGACAGCATCCGCGACTGGGCCGACCTTCGGCACGCCTTCGTCGGCAATTTTCAGGGGACTTATACCCGCCCGAGTAACTCCTAGGATCTGAAGAACTGCAAGCAGAAGCCCGGCGAGTCCCTCCGAGATTATATTCAGCGATTTTCGCGCAAGCAAAATGAGCTGCCCGACGTCAGCGACGCTGACGTCATCAACGCCTTCACCTGCGGCACGACATCCAAGGCGCTCGTCCACAAACTAAGGTGTAAAAACCCTCGGACGGCGCGCGCCCTCCTCGACATCGCCACCACATCTGACCGCCAGGATGGGAGCGGGTCGAACAGCAAGAAACAGAAGAATCGCCGGCAAGATGAGGAGTTCGTCGGCGTCACCAACCGACCACCTCGACCTCCAAAGAAGCCGACCAACCATGACAACTACTTCGAAAAGATGCTCGACAAGACCTGCACCTACCATGCGACTCCAGTGACTCACACCCTACGGGACTGCAACCTCATGAAGGCCTTCTTCAAGGGGTACTTTCGCCCTGACGCTCGTCCTCAGCAGAAGAAGTCCGACCCCTTGCATCAGTTCGGGTCGGGCTCGAGTTCATCCGCGACATCATCTTTCGATTCGGGGTCCCAAACTCCATCATCACCGATAACGAGACTCAATTCACCGAAAACGTTTTTCGAGAGTTCTGTGAAGAGCATTATATCAGGCTCGACTTCGCCTCTGTCGCCCACCCAAAGACCAATGGGCAAGTGAAACGAGTTAATGGCCTGGTACTCCAGGGGCTGAAGCCTCGGATCTACGACTGTGTCGAGCAGTCCGCCGGGCGGTGGGCCCAACAGCTCCCGTCCGTGTTGTGGGGCCTGCGAATTACCTCCAACAGAACCACAGGATTCCCTACTTTCTTCATGGTGTTCGGAGCCGAAGCCGTTTTGCCGACCGACCTCTACTACGACTCCCCAAGGGTCAGAGCCTACAACGAGCAGAGGTCAGAAGAGACGCGGCAAGACGCCCTGGACCAGCTGGACGAAGCACGTGACGTGGCCATACTCCGGTCGGCCAAATACTAGCAAAGCCTTTGACGACTACACGCTCGGCGCGTCAAGGGTCGGACACTCAGAGTCGGCGACCTTGTGCTCAAGAGAGGGCAAGACAAGCGAGATTACCACAAGCTATCTCCTCCATGGGAAGGCCCGTACATAATCAAGCGAGTTTTAAAGCTAGGCACATACAAACTGGCGACACAGAACGGCGCCGAGCTTGTTCACGCCTGGAATATTGAAAATTTGCGTCATTTTTACACATAATAAAGTTGTTTGATTTCTATGCATCCTGTTCGTACCTCATCTACTAACTATGTCTTTGGCAGAGAAGCGCAGTCTGCTCGACTACACTCCTCTGCCCAGGGGCTGTCATCAGAGTTCCACCCGAGGATCGGAGCGACCGATCCGAGGATCCAAAGGCCCTGTGCCTCGTTAACATTAAACTAAGGCTCGATGCCTATCTCGTTTCTCGGGGGTCGACCCCCCGGCTCGTGACTCGCTACACGAATGACTCGGCATAACTCTTGCGGACTATGAGCATCCTTGTTCAGAGCAATCCTCACGGCTAACGGTCCGACCTGGCGCCGGTGACGCTCTAAGGTCCGAGTCCGACACTCGACCCTACGGGCTATACCCGACTCAGTCGCCTGACCAACGCCCAACGGAACGCAAAAAACAATGCGAAACGCTTGATGTTAGAAGGAGTCAGAAACACTAAATTTCGTGTAACAGGTTTATAGGTACTACTACAATCTACAAGCCAGAACATCTAAAGGGGAGGTAGACGGCCGAAACGCTCCTTCATCAAAGTCGGTCGGAGGAAGCAGCTGATGATCTCCTGCGCCTGAGACTTGGAGTCCTCAAAAAGCTTCACCGACGCTTCATCCGACGTCCCCGAGGCGAAACCCTCGGTAATACGCCCGACGTCAGCAGGGTAATGAGACCGCAGGTGCGCCAACGTCAACGACGCCCCGTCCCGCAGTGCGACGAGCAGCTCGGTGCGGATCAGCCTCGGCAGCGTCTGCAACACTCGAGATGCCCGATCCACCGACACGCTTGGATCTTGGGTATCGTCGAAAACCTGGTGCACCAGCGCCTATACCGACCACAGCAGCTTCCGAAGCTCCACGGACACGCCTGCATCTCAAAAATTTCAGGGACCAGTTTCTCCAGCAAATTAACAAACTCATTTGTTACTCACCCTCGTGACTTTAATGCGCAGCCTCGGTGGCCGACCGCTCGTTGGCTAGGTCCTGTCGAAGCTGAGCAGTCGATGCTTCTAGCGAAGCAGACAGCTTCTGCACCATCGCCAGTTCCGCCATGTACTTCCTCACATCGGCCTCCAAGGCGCCGAGACGAGCCTCTGAAGTATCACAGCTTTACAGGGCGAGGCGACACAATTCTTCCGACCGCTCTAACGCGCTGTCAGCCGCTTCCTTGGCCTCCTCGGTCAAGCGTGTCCGGTCCTTCAGCTCCCGGATCTCTCGGGCGCTACGGCCGGCCCCCTCCTGGAGTTCTGCGCAGTCTAATGCGTCAGCAAGCAACAACAGGATGAACTTTCTTGCTAGTTAATGAACTATAAAACTGCTTACTTGCACAGGTCTGGCGCAGCAACCCGACCTCCTCGCCGAGACTCCTCCTCTCGATCTGTAGCTGAGTGATCTCCATCTGGAGCTCCTGGCTACCTCTCTCGAAGCCCTCGACACGTCTTTCAGCATCCCGGAGGGCGAGGAGTCGGTCGGCGGCCAACTTCCTGGCCTCGTCCCGCTCGTTGCGGGTCCGCGAAAGCTCTCAGCGCAACACCTCGACCTCCGACCGACCAAGATCTGGCGGAGGCTGGCGAAGCGCCCTCTCGAGGGTCCCCTGCGAAACCCCCCAATCAAGTTCACGTATACTTTCGAAAATTTGAAATATCAAAACTAACCTGGCAGAGCGTTCCATAGGGATCGGCCATCGTCTCCTGGAACATCTCCAGACATTACTTGGCGCTCTACATGTGAGTGAGCGCCGAGGATACCCATTCGGCCCCCGCGCACACCTAGTCATACAGAAACCTCCAAGAGTCCCAAGCGGCCTCATTGGAGGTCGAAGGACCAGGTGCCGGATGGCGACCTGTCGAAGTGGACGAAGAAGGATCCGGCCTCCGCCTCAAGGTCCGGGGCCGCCCCAAATCCGCCCGTTGCGCAGAAGCCTGCACCGTCGCCACCAACGCTGTTGAACGGGATCCTGTGGTCGGTGGCAGGACAGGCACCGCTGGAGCCGAAGGCTCCCTCCGAGCCGACCGCGCGCTTTCTTCCCTCGTCCCTGGGTCAGCGGACGACTCGGCCCGCCTGCTCAGGGGCGCCGTCGTCTGCTCCTCAACTTCCACGTCCCCGGCGATAGGGCTCGGGGGTAGTGGAACGCTGACCTCGGCCTCAGCGGCCGAGGGTTGTTCCTTTTCCCTCCCGGCTTCTTGGCCCGAGAGTCCACCTTGACCATGCTCGGCCTCGGTGCTCGGAAGCGGCGCCATCTCTTCCACCCGCTCCTCCGTGGTCTCGACCGCGGATGCCGTACGAGGAGGCGGCGACGAAGGGTGTGACATCAGCCTTTCCTCGAACACAACCCCCACCTCTTGGGTTCGTGGTGCGCCAAGGGAAGGAGCCCTGCAAACCACGATCAAAATCCTGGTCGCTTCACAATATCAAGTAAAATATCCAATTAAATAAGAATACAGACACTCACCGGGTCGACACTCGCACGGAAAAGGGCAGGCTTCCGCCTAGCGAAGCTTGTCTGACCCCAGCGACTGGAACATTTGGGGTCGAGGCGAGGGCGGAAGGACCGGATTCCTCCGTCCTTGACTTTTTTGTAGGGGGCCCCTCAGCACTCTCCGTCTCCCTTGCCCGCTGACAACGAAGACGCTCCGTAAGCGGCACGTCGTCCGACGAGTCGGAATCCGATAAAACGGCAGCCGAGACAGCCCGCGCCGAGCTCGAAGTTGGCATTTTCCCCGACACGGCTGCGGCTAGTGACCGTCGAGCTGGGGGAGGTGACCAGTCACCCTCGGTGGACGGAGACGACCAAGACTCAGAAGAGGAGACCCCCTGAGCCGGAGCAGCGGCCGGAATGGTCGACGCTGCGACCGTAGCAGTCGGCACCACGGCCGACGCCATCGGAGCGGCAACGGCTACAGCCGGAGCAGTCGGCGTCGCGGCAGGAGATGCAGACGTCGGCTACGCCGAGGGCCCAGCGATGGATGTCTCGATGCTGACCCCTACGCCTGAAGACTCAACACCCGACATTGCCAGGGTGCCGACCTCTTCAGCCGGCACCATCACAGGCGTCGGCGAGTATGAGGGAGGAATGCCCTCTTGCACGAACAGAGATAAGTGCTCCAATTTCGCAGTATATTATTCACTAATAAGTGTAGGTAAGATGATTTACCATTCGGCCCTCCTGATGCTCGGCATCCAGAGGGGCTGGACCCTCGCTCGCACCGGCAAGAGCATCGCCTTTCAGCAGGCGCGAGAGGCGTTGCCTCACGCCATCCTCCGATAACTCCAACCGGAGGATCTCCCGCATCGTGTTGAATCGCCCGGTGTAGTCGCACATGAGCCGGGCGCGGAGGCGAAACGGTTGAGTGCGGCGGCGGACGAAGGTGTCAACAAGACGCGCCCCGGTCAAGCCCGCGTTGTCCAGCTCGGCCATCCAGACGAGCAGTTCTTCAATGTCAGCCTCTTGCGCGTCGTTAAGGCCAGCATTCCAAGAATCTAAGACCGCCGGCGGTTCGAGGTCGAACGCCAGCAGTTCGGGGGCGGTGTTCTCGATATAGAACCACCCCCGTGCCATCCCTTCAAGGAGTCCTTCAACGGTATGTTGAAGTACTCCTGACGATTGTTGCGAAGACAAATCCCCGCGCCGCCGACGGCGCGGACCGCGCCGCCTTCCTTCTGAGGCTGCACGCGAAAGAAGTACCTCCACAAGTCGAAGAGGGGATCAATCTCCAAGAAGGCCTCGCACAGCGTGACGAAGGCCGAGATCTGGAGGATGCCGTTAGGGTTGAGATGATGAAGACGCACACCGTAGTACTCCAGCAAGCCGCGGAAGAAGTTCGACGACGGCAACATCAGCCCGCGCTCGTGGAACTCAACGAAACTGACGATCTTGTTGGCGCGAGGCGACGGCACGACCTCGCGGTACGCCGAACGCCATCGCCCCGTGCCCCTCGGGGGAAGCACTCCAAGCCCCATCGAGGCGGTGAGGATGCTCTCCGAGACGGTGGACGCTTTCCACTGGGAGGCCATGAAGACGGAGTCAAAGTCAGAATCGAAGACGAAGAACAAGGTGAAGAGCAAGCGCAGGGGAGACGAAGGAGCACTACAGGAGGATTGGAAATCCAGATGACAAAGACCGGAGGACGAACCACCCCTTTTATAGAAGCTGACGTGCCGGTTCGACGCCGCCTGGTCGTCGACGCCCCGAACCGACATATCCACCCACACTCATTGACGAGTGGGCCCAAAAGTGCTCCTAGTGGACACTTGAACCTAAGCTCGCGGAAGGATTCCCTCACCCAGGCGCCGAAAGACGGGCCCACGAGCCACCCTCAAAGTTTGAATCGATAGGAGGGAGGCAGCGCGGCATTAACATGCGGTTAATGCCTGGCAACCGCACTCTTGACGGGACGTGCACATCGCGAACCGTCGCACTTTGCTGGCCGTGCGATGGACCAATCCAACCGACCCGGAGCAACCGGTGGTTACAATTCCAAGACGCTGCATCCGACGTCCACCTGGAGGTAGCAGAGCTGTTCGATCGTTGGAACCGCAACCAACGAACCGTTAATAACACCGTGAATCGATTCACGGTCAGGCATGAGGTTGGGCGAACCTCTCGACCGATCCGACAGTTGCCGAGAATGCTGATCATGGGAAGATTGGTCAAACCAGTCCACCCTAGGCGTTATGCCGATCATAAGCAAAGGCCGGCCCAACCGGTCTTATCTAGGCATTTCTCCTGGCATCAAGCAAATGACGAAAATTAGCTTTCGACTGACCCCAGCGGTCGGAAACTGCCTCGACGACGCTTCAGCCCACGACCAACCTTTCAGGTCACTCGGGGGCTCGGGGGCTACGCACTATGGGCGCGCTCGCGCGCTCTCGTAGGATCAACCATCAGCGAGTGATGGTTGGCACGACGCTTCAGCCCATGACTGACCTTTTAAGTCACTCGGAGGCTCGGGGGCTATGCCCTAAGGGCGCGCTCGCGCGCTCCCGTAGGATCAATCATCAGCGAATGATTGTCCGCACGACGTTTCAGCCCACGACCGACTTTTCAGGTCACTCAAGGACTCGGGGGCTACTGTCGAGATAATATACCCCGGGTACTTACATATCAACCTCTACAACGCGGCCCACCTGTGAACCGCGGCCCAACGGCCCACCAATGATTTCACAAAGGCGGCCCGGCCTCAGCGGTCGGGAAGGCCCGTCAACGCCCAGAAGCGGAGTAACCGTTCCGACCCCCAGAGGTCGAGACTCGAGCTATCGGGATCCCAGAGGTCGAGACCCGCCCGCCGACCGCTGGGAAGCAGTCATCAATCCAACAGACGTGTCAACTCAAAATCCCCAACAATGTGCAGGAGATAAGCATTCCGAAAGATTCTGCAACTACCCGGTCGAACGATAAACAACCCTCCGGACGATAAAGCTGAGCAGTAAAGCAACCATGTTCCCTCTCGGTAAACAGGAGTACGAACGGAAGGTGTCGATCGTCTGGCCCGAGCCCCAGAGAGCATGACTCTCTGGGAACCATGGCTCCACCTGTTAAGGGGTCATCCGCTTTCGTAGACCGCAAGATACTTAAACTATAGTCCGGTCACTCTAACTATGGTTCGGTCAAGACAACTCAGGTTGAACCCTATATAAGGGACACCCGGGCAATGGAAAAAAGGGACATAAGACACATAGAGCAATAGCGATAAACTCCGCCTGTAAACCACCCTATTACGCGAGTTTAGGATTCTCGGACCCGTCCGGAGCCCTTTCGCATTGTACCTCTATGTTCTTGATATTCTTATATGATCGATCTCTTGTCCCTGGGCGTAGGGTATTACGCCTCGAGGCGGTCCGAACTAGGTTAACCTTTGAGTCTCACTTGTAGACTAGGCTATTCGATTTCGAAAACGCACGATCTCCCATCCGATCATATTAAATTTACTGTGCCGGTGTACGAAACTCTAACGGTGTAGTTCTTTGAATTTCCTTTAATATCTTTGTTGCTACGTCACGGCCAATGCCATGAAAGGTGGAGTAGACAAAGATGGTCCACTTGCTCTAGAATCCCACTACTACTTCCTTTCAAAAAAGAATCCCACTACTAGTACGGCTCGACAAGTCAGCAGGCTAGAGGCAACAACTGACTGTATGGCTACAAATCATCCACTGAATAATTTTAGTAGAAAAGTCATGGCCATCGAAATTCCACGAACACATCATCCACGAGGATGATGCCCGGCTAAAACTTGCTCCATCCAGAGGGACCAGCTTGAGTGAATACTTTCCATGATCGTTACTTATGCTAGGTTTGTCCTCGGACGATGCCAAGTGATCAAAGCGATAGATCTGAACATTTCATCGAACCGCGGAAACTGATTTTCCTTCTGAAAAGTGGCTATATCATTTAAATTTGGTGGAGTAGAAATATAAGGTTTCGCTTGAAATTTGAGATCTTCGCAACTTAGAAATGAAAATTATTTCTCTGACAAGTACTCCTTCCCTCCTCGAAATATAAGTCGTTCTAACATTAGCAGATTTTTGTCCGCAAAATCTAAGTCATTCTACTAGCTGCTAGACTAGTTGAGTTAGTAAAATAAAAATCCATACAACAACCACTACAAATGAGCCTGTCCTCACGCGTGGGGATCATCTACCGCCTACCGACATGGCACGAGGATCCTTTGACGCTCGGTACTGTCACCGACGTATGGACCCCACCTTAAATTGGCCCGCGCGTCTGTGACCTTCTGCCCTCTGACGCGCTGCAGACGATCGACATATCGGTGGGTGTCAAACAGTAGAACATTAGCTCCCAATCTCACCGAAAAGTAACCGCAGCTCGTCCGCTCCTCCAGGCCGAACCAAATTTCCACGTGATTTCTTCCTCCCCTTCCTTGGATGGCAACCGGGGCGGCAGGCCTGGTTGAGCTCGATCGCAACAGCACGATTTCGAGGAACTTGGACAGCATCTTCGATGACGAGCAGGTACAAGTTGAGCAGACGCGCCGTCATGATTGGGTTGAAAAGGAGCAGGTCCTTGTAGCGGGCGGTCGTGGACGCAGTGGGACAAGGAGTAGCTCCATGGCGCGGTATGCTTGGTGTGCAGTGACGTTTCGCCGTCGCCTGTCTGCCGGAACCTGGATTGTCCTTGGTGGGAACCTGGATTGTCCTTGGCGGGGCACATGGTTTGTCTTAGATGTGTAAATAGATGTAAAGTTATTTTTTAAACATATTTAGTATAAAAAATAATTTTTAAAAATAGAGAGGATTTTGAAAACTTAGTTTGTTTTTTAACTAAAATGATTTGGAGGATAATTTTACGGTGTTCAGCTTACATCCTTAGGTTTGACTTCAATTTCTTGATTGGTTGAACATTTTCTATAAACTATGGTGTTTGTTCTACTTATCAACATTGACAATGCATAAAAAGTAAAATACTAGTAGAATAAACACATACTACATTGTATTTGTTCTACTTATCATCTCCAATTAAGGATGGCAATTTTAGTTCGGGTTTTGCACCAGACGGGTGCGGGTGCGAGTCTATTTATTTATCCGTATGTGACACCACACTCGACCCGAAATAAAACGGTGCGGGTCTGGTTTTCTCCCAACCCGAAGGTGACCTGTCAGGCACCCAAATACTTTCTCAGGTCGAAATTACACCCGTACTCTTCTTTATCATGCGGGTTTTTCCTTCACCCGACTCGAATCCAACCTGAATTCATCTTTGTTAGGTGAATTTTTGCTTCATCCAACCCAAAACCGACCCAAATCTGACCCGTTATCTTTTTTATAACAATAAAAAATCCGACACCCACCCGAAACCCGACGCTTTTTGTATAACTATGATAGAAAATACAAACCCGACGGAGACTCGACACCCGTCTGAAACTTGATGGGTTCGGGTGCGAGTTTCATTTTTCACCCGTAGATGTGGGTTCACGTATGAAATTGCACCAGCAAATTTTTTTAATCGAGTGGGTTTCTACAAAACCCGATCCGAACCCGACCGTTGCCATCCCTATCTCCAATGTATATATTGGATGGATTTTAGCAAGACCTTAATTTTTATTATTTAGCTTTATACAGTGTACTCTCTCTGTTTTTTAATTGTTATTGTCGTTGACTTTTAACTCTAACTTTGAACATTCGTCTTATTCAATTTTTTTTTACAAAATATAATATTTGTTATTATAATTTTATTTATTATTAAAGTTATTTGAATTATAATTTAAAATTTTATATATTTGAAATAGTTTTTTTTAATAAGACGAATAGCGAAAGTTGGAGTTGGGAGTCAAACGACGATAAGAACGAACGGAGTATGTTCTATTTTATTAATTTTATTTGTAAGTTGTAACCTAGATAATATAGTACTCCAGCTAAGATTAATTGAGCAGGAGTTACCACCTGTTCATGGTAAGCACCATAAAAACCAGCTCAGTTTTATACTCCCTCCGTACCTCGCACTCAGCAATTCCCCAAAATCCTTCCCCTGCAGCGAGCCAGCAACCCGGCCGGCGGCGGCGCAGCGAAGGACGGCTCGGTTGCGGCCAGCGCCTCCTCAGGTGAGAGCCGAGCACATCCATCCTCCATCCTCTAGAGAATCCTCCGTTCTTCCTTGTCTAGTTGACATTTAGACTGGACATTGCGGTGATAGGTGGCAGGGGCTTTCGATTTCTTCCCAATTGATATGGGGTTTGGGAGGGGGAGTTTCATCTCTTGGAGGAGAGAGGTGGAGAGGCGGAGGGGTTCCTCTACTGGCGTTAGGTAGGGCGGCGGCGCTATCTCGCCCTATTGCTCGGATCGCCCCTGCCAGGGGTAACTACAGTCTGCCCTGCGTGGTGAAATGAACGACTGCACAACTTCAAGTTTGTTCCATACTCTTGTAACCAGCATGTTAATGAAGATTATGCTGCTTTGGAATTTGATCTTGTGGCCTAGATTGGCATTTGGGGGCTTGATCCACATATTTGCTTGTGTTAACGCATTCCCTGAAAAAAAAGCAATCTTAATTTCATCAGGGCTGAGCTGAGACGTGCATAATGTCTTCAGAGGAGCTGAGATCCAGCTTTTCAGAAATGGCAGTGGGCTCACAAACCCAGACAGACAAGCAAACGGGTTCGTCAGGTGATGCACCATCAGAGGGGGCCGTGCAGGTCACTTGTTTCACAGAGGACCTTCATGACATCACGCTTCACTTTCAGATTATAAGGTTCTCAAAACAGGTAAATAAAGTTTCTTTGCTCCAATTAAACCATTAAACTGAAAGGTTTGCAAGTTCAGGATATATCCTACATTCATTTGTTATAATTGGAAAATTAGTTCTGTTACTTTTGATTATCGACTTCAACTTGGCACATTGTTGTGCCCTCTATCTTAGGCATATGTCTAGTAAAAGCTGTTTCATTTGGTAACGCAATGTTTGTATCCTTAAGTTCTAAGCACATTCTGTGTATATGTTGTGACTGAAAGCATGCCAGTTTGAGCAGTTTAATCTTTACTTCACCGAATATTTATACTGTCAGGACTATGATAAAATTGTTATGGCACTTCTAATAATACTGTGTTCTAACGGCTAAGCATTTGGGTGAAAGAAATGTGTCAAACCAAAAGATCATCTACTTTCATATTAAATAGCAACTAAATTTAACTCTGAAGCCTTATATTCTAAACATAGACTGTATATCACTATCAACTGTTATGGTATGCAAGCAATTCACATTCTATCCTTTCTTTCTGAACAAAGATAGCTTCACGTTGTGTTCACTATATGACATGTATACTGATTGAATTGATTCTTATCTTCATAATCATAGTTATGGTATTGAGGTTCTGTCCTTTTTCTCTCCACATTTTGATGCAGATCTATGCATGGATTGGGTGCAACACAGCAAAGTTTGGCAATTTGTATGCTGCTGCCACCACTCGGCCGGTAATCAGCAATTTTTGTAATTATTTCATATCACATTTTTGGTCTTTTTTCCACTTCGTGTTTCATGCAGGATAACAGAGTTAGCGTCACCTCTGTACTTGGAGGAACATCTGATAACACTGGATCAAGCATGGCCCGTCGTTTAGGTACCATATGGCATCCGTGTTATCTTTAGTAATAGCATCAAGCTTACATCATCTAATGTTTCAGTGCTGAAGACTGGTCTAAATATAGTTCTGGCTTGCAACATTCCAAAAGACAGCCCAATGCTTGAGGTACTCACTAACTTATTCCTACATTACAATGACTGAAGTTGTGCCCCTTGCTTAGCACTCAAGGGTTAATGGTTTCAGGCTGCTGCCGAGAGGAAGCTTGTAGAGAAGCTGAGGGGTTTAGGATACATCAAACCTAAGGCTGAGGAGGCTAGTGCTTCGAATGTATTTACTTTATCATAGGCTTAAGCACTTGCTTAAGCCAGGATAACCTTTAAGGGCTAAAGTTTTTAGTCTAATAAGAAATCCCAATTTACTTTATCATAGGCTTTCTCGAAATCAAGTTTCAAAATTATTCCTATTTCTTTATTTCTCTTGGTTTCATGCAAAACCTCATGGAGAGTCATGATTCCATCCATAATGTTCCTTATAGGGATAAAAGCATTTTGGCTTTTGGCAATTAATTTGTTCATGAAAGTTCTAGCCTTATAGTCAGGACCTTGGTAATCCATTTGTAAATACAGTTAAGCAAACAAATGGGCCTAAAGAGCTGAATTCTGTCTGCTGTTGCTGTTTTTAGCAACAAGTTAATGATACCATAATTAAGACGGCTCACATTCAGCTTACAGAGATAGAACTCTTCAAACAATTTAAGAATGTCCTTTTTAACTATGTCCCAACAAGTTTGGAAAAACTCTACAGGCAATACCATCACGGCCTGCTGCCTTATTGGTTTCCATATCATCTAAGGCATATTTGATTTCTTCCTCTGTAAAACAACCGTTTAGGGATTCATTGTCTTCCATATTTAGTTTAGAGTGGTTCTCCCAAATATTTGGATCCACCTCCACCATATTCCCTGGGGCCTCTCCGCTAGATGTCTCAGGCCTGATCAAAGAGCTGCTGTGCCAAGTGGACGGATGCTTCGAGGGCAAGTCGCGGCCTTGCGCCGCCCGAGAGGCCGCGCCCGACGTCGATGTCGGCCGTGGAGGAGGTCGCCAAGCAGGAGCACACCAGAATGGAGGAAGGCGTTGATCTTCCTTGGTCTCCAGAGGGCGGCGCATCCTCTGGCGATGTGCTCACCGATGGTACCTTGGTGATGGCGAGTGGCAGAGCAGGGCCAGCAACGACGGCTTGAGGTGGCGTAGGGATGAGAATTACAGATGTCGACGGCGGCGGCTTGGGGCGAGAGCAGGGGCCGACGGCGGCGACTTGTGGAGCCACTGCCTTTTTTTTTTTTAACAAGCCACTGTCGTTTTGGAGAGGTAGACAGATAGATCAATGGCGGAGGAGAGGGGATCGATGCAATTGATTTATGGTGGTACGGCGACGGTATCGGGACTGCGAAGGATGGGAAGTGATTACAGCGTGAGTGAATCACAGACTGATCTAACCAAACATAAAGGAGCATTATTTGATAACATTGTAAACTGTTTACGTAGCAAATCAGTTCAACCAAACACGTTCTTAATGTTTGGTGGGTTCCAAAATTTCGCTAACAACCTTTCCTCGTCAAATACGAAGATCTTTGCAGTCCAGTAATTGATTCAGAACAGTAGGGTCGCCTTCTGACAGCGACAAGTCTGCCGCGCGTAGAAGATTGGTATTTTGCACCCACGCGCAACACGTAGCCCAATACTTTCGCCGGAGAAACCAGTGGATGGATTCTTGAAGCAAATAAAGCGTGCAAACAAAGCATTTGGAACTCCTAACTGGAAATAGTTTTTTTTACTTCCCTCAAGTATAATCAAGTTTAAATAAACCTCTAAATTATGTTTTGATTTATTTTACATCATTAAAACATGATTTTAGGTCAATTTACGTCTTTATGTAATTTTTTTTTAATTTTCCGTGCACAAGTATAATTTTAATATGAAACTTTACGAGATGATAAAGTACATCATAACATATACTAGAAAAATACGTTTTTAATTTTTTACCAACTTTTTGCATATATTTTTTTTATCTCAAAGATTAATCTGCTATTAAATGTCTTATCCTATAAAAATAATGATATAAAAATTATAATTATTTTTTAACATGTATTACAATGTGATTTATCATCTTATAAAGTTTCATCGATTATGCTTGTGTATGGAGAAAAATAAAGATAAATTATATAAAGGAGTAGATTTATTTTGTTTTAGCGGGGTAAAATAAATTAAAATATAATATTATTTGAATTTTAGTATACTTGAGAGGAGTAATCCTTTCTTTAAATAGGTTTCCGGAGGGCTTGAGAAGCACCCCCATGTATTTGTAAATTGTTGTCTTTGACTATTTATCTTATTTATAAAAATATAATAAATATCATATATTTTATTATAATTTAATTTATCATAAAAATTAATCATAATTTATAGGCATATGTATATATATTATTTTTAAATAATATAAATGATAAAAATAATATTAAAAATCAACTGTGGTAATAATTGAAGAATGAAAAGGTATTTAGTTGGAGCTGCGGGAACGTAACTGAACGGGAGTAGTTTTCTTCCATATCGCCTCCTAATCGAGCCATGACGCACACGGCCATAACGCGGCCGAGACACCTGTGCCTCCGAATCGACGAGCCGATCATTGGAAGGAAGATGCGTTTCATCCATGCGTCACCGTCACCAGGCGCTACATCATGGAGCTGAGCAATCATACGTACGGCTCCATATATGCGTCGTTTCATTTGCACGGAGATCCTAGGAATTAATTAATGCTCGCTCAGGGTACGTGGTCGTGTGGACTCGTTCTTGCTATAGCTACCGGCCGACTCCTTCAGCAACTAATTAAACATAGCTACGCCCATCTTTGAGCGGGAAATTTTAGTTAACGGTTCATTTGAAACGCATAAAGTTTTCAAGGTGTTTGGTGCACGCACCTGATCACTAAACAATCCAAATCTTTTGTAGGGATGGCCTAAATCATGCACTCCATAGATGTCATTCTTCAGCGCCTTCTATATTCTGGCACTTTTGGAATACAGCCCACGTAGCTCTGCCCGGTCCTAGTACTCTTTTGGAGATGGTGGTCGTGGTGGCACCGCGTGTGTGACTGACCTGACAGAACTCTCAATCAGTGTACGGTGCCATTTCATTTCCACTTTAAAGAAGTTGTACTACTCCACCCTATTTGATTTTTTTTTTCATAAAACATGTGCTACACCAAAAGAGAAAGAAACTTTTGCTGTGCGCTGTGTTACAGATTCTATTTTGTTTGACGTTACATTAACGCCAAAAAAAAGGTCATCACGGTAGCTAACGTTTCGGAGGATCCAGAGAAGGTATAAGAGCATCCTGACATATACTCTCTCCATCCTTTACTTTTATCATCAACGATTATTAAATTTATTAAAAAAAATTGATAAATATCGTATGTTTTATTATAATTTACTTTATTATTAATGTTATTTGAATCACACTTTATAATTTACATATTTAAATTATTTTTTAATAATTCAAAATTGATGTTTAAAATTAACGACGACAACAATTAAAAAATAGATAGAGTAGTTTAAAATAGATTGATGCTTTAAAATTTTGGATTAATAAAACATCATCTTCCTCCAACAGATGCTTTTATAAGGGAGTGATGCTAAATCTTTTTAGAGATTCTTTAAATCTCTCCCAGGTGCTTTATATTTAGAGCACCAAGCATCGTGTTTTATCTCCAATTTGCTTCGCGCGAAGATATCTTTCCTCCCCACAAAGATCTGCCAGCCGACGGCGAGCGGCAGCCACGCGTTGGGCGAGCGATGCATCGGGCTAGCGGCGTGCAGGCGGTGCGCCGGCGTGGACAAGCAGGTGGTGCTGTGGCGTGAGGTGAAGCCATGCCTGCTGACACACACGTGCATCGCCACGGCGGTGACAATCAAGGGCTCGATGAAATATCTTTAAGAAAAAAAACATAAAACATCAATTTTAAAATATCTTCTGTAGCATGTCACCTCGGATATTTAAAAATAAGATTTACAGGATTTTTAAAATTAGTTTTAAAGCATCTCATCTCCAATGAATTGATTTGTTTACACGGTATTTTTTCTATATTTTTACAAGAGGTTATTTTAAAGACTCGAACATGTAACGTAACTTTGTATCACAAAGGCAACAACTTTACTGCTATATTGAGATTCCTCTTCTGACGTTAACACTTCTTAATTATACATTAACTTTGGTAAAACGTAACCGAAGGGGGGCATTTTCAGTAAATAGATGAGATTTTGGTGCTTGTTCCATTCTTGGCTACGGATGGCTGTCCGTAGAACTAGAAGGGCAGGGGACACAGTCGATGGATCGGAGGCTGGTTCCGGCACGGTTAACCTGGCACTGGAAGGAAGTAAACGGTAAAGGGTTCTCTCGTCGCGGCACGAAGGAGCCTTCGCACACGGCGGCACGCACGCCAGACGACTCGAAATTCGAATCGACGTGAAAGCGATGACGACGGGGCGAGGTGTGTGGCCAGGGAGGCCGGAGCCGGCGTGACGTGGCGCCACGTGCCGCGACCCGAGCCGACGATCGGTGCAACGTTACGTGGCGCCTCGCCGTTGGGCAGCGTGAAGCCGGTGTGTTGGTATTGGCCACGTCCGACATCGTGCTGCCGTAGGTCGGTGGATCCCTCCCATGCCCGTCGACGGGACCGACCGGGGCAGTGTCTGGACCCAGCACGCAACACTCTCCGTCGAGTGACCGAGCGAGACGGAAACAGCCGGTGACGCGTCGCGCGGGGATTGGCTGCACCGCGTCGCGACGTGTCTAGGTTCCCTCGTACCGCCCATTCCCGCACGCCACGTGGGCGCCAGCCGTCCCGTGCCCGCGCAGCACGTCGCCCCACACCTCCTCTTCCTCTTCATCTTCCTCCCCGTGTTGGAGGGGTATATATACGACGGCCGTCGCGTCCCGCTACATCATCGGGCATATATCGGTCGAGAGGCCGGGGAAGACAGCTTAACTGAAACACCGCACGTGCGTCTATACTGCAGCCAGCGCGAAGCGAAGGCGGCCAGATAGGCGGATAACTATACGGTACCCGGGGCAGAAGGCAAACCATGCGGGTTTACACAGGGGGCGAGCGGAAGACGGACATGGCGCCGGCGGCGGTGGAGGAGATGATGGTGGCGGGGACGCCGACGACGACGACGAAGGTGGAGGAGGCGGGGAGGTTGCCGTCCATCGAGATGGAGCCCAAGACGCTCACGCTCGACCAGATCAAGGACGCAAGGGTAAGCTGGCTAGTTGATCAAGCGAATATAAATATATGATATCTTGTGTTAATTAGAATCGTTTCCGAATTATCTACCATCATCAGCCACATTATTTTAGTTGTGACGGGTGATTTTAGAAAACAAAATATAAAACGTTCGCGCGTGTTGCTGCTGCGTTCGTGCGTGCTCACCTGGCCCAGGCGAGTGCAACACGAGTGCAATTGGTTTTTTGTTTTCTTTAGAATATGATTCAATCATAGTAGCACTTATTTTCTCTTTGAAATGGTGTGTCCAGGAGGCAGCGCTGTACGTGGTGAGCACGAGGACGGAGGAGGAGGCGATCCGGATCTTCACGGCGGGGCTCAAGCCCGTGCAAACGACGTCGTCCACGTCCAAGTCGGGCTCCGTCGTCGACTCGTCCGACGACGACGTCGACCTCGACGGCATCGGCGGCGGCGGAATATCTAACACCGGCTGCGGCGGCAGCAAAGGCCGTGAACGACGGCGGCGGCCGTCGTTCTTGGACGACATCAGGGACGTCGCCACCGCGCCCTTCTAGCTTAGTTTAGCTTCTTTTACTTTCTCCTTTTTTTTTCCTTTCCCCACTGGCCTGTTGTTTGCTCGTGCGTGACTGCGTGAGGGCAGACCGGCCAGGGAGTTTAACAGGCAGACCGGCCAGCCTGCCGGCGCCCGAGCTTGGGGCAGGCCTGGCTTGTGAGCCGCGGCACTTGGGAGAGAAGAGAACACGTGTAAATATACGGAGTATATATACCAGAAGCTAAAGTTAACTTGCGCTGTAAATCACTCCACCGTTTTATAAAAGAGTAAATTTCACAAACTTACAAGTATTTTAGCAATATTATCATGAAACTACAGATTTAATCATTAATTTAAAAAAATTACAGATTTGCTGTAATATATTTCAGAAATATTGTATAAAATCTGTAGTTTTATGATAAATTGAATATAAAATTTGTATTTTTATGATAAATTGATACAAAATCTGTAGTTTTGTGATAAATTAAATACAAAATATTTAGTTTTTTAAAATTATAGCTTAAATCTGTAGTTTTATGATAATATTAATAAAATATATATAATTTTGTAAAATTTACTTTTTTATAAATGATGTCGCTGAGTAGTACAAGTTTTGTTTTGTCCCGTACTCCTCTGCTCTGAGCACCGTCTTTTTCCTGACGAAAAGATGCAACATTTTGGCCTTGTTTGCCTGGACTTGGGATGATGGAAATTGGAGTGGAATGAGATGGATTTAAATTATATTTGATTTGTAATGGATTTAATTATATCCAATCTAACTCTAATCCATGTGGAAGGGGGTAAAACGAACGAGCCCTTGGGTACACACCCACGTGGTGTACTCTTTTCGTTTAAGTGCTGTCACTCTTAGTAATAAATTTTTATTTAATGATTTTCAGTCAGAATCAAAGAAGCTGTGTTAGGAGAATATATTGTTAGCTGAGTTCGTAAAGTGATTCTCTAAAATGAATTAAGGATTCAGAGCTGAAAAAGTAGTATATATCTTTATTTTGTGAATTAATTTTCTATTATAAATCTAAAAGTTGAAACTAGAGAATCATTTTCAATCATAAAATCACTTTTTGCTAGAGAATAACTTCCAGAGAAGTTTCTCAAAAAGAGTCATAAAATCACTTTAATGATAATTAAATTATAATAAAATATATAATATTTATCATATTATTTTTAAATATAAGATGAATAGTTAGTGATGATATTAATTAGCAATCAATGATGATAATAATTTTAGAATGAAAAGAGTATGTAAAGAGTAACCAGAGTCGGCCTAAGATTTTGGAGGCTCGGGTCGGGGCAAGTTCAATGGCCAGGAGAAGCAGCGGGCTTCGTTTGCATTGGCCCGGCAAAGCAAACCAATCCCGTTCCACACCCCCCCCCCACCCCCCCCCCCCCCCCCCCCCCCCACAAAACCCCAAAAAGTTACCAGGATCATGTCAGGGTCAGCGTTTAGAGTTCGTTTATACATGAACGATAGCTAGCTTGCGTGCCAAACAGGTTGCAGAACAAAGCGAAGCGTAATGAATCACAGAAAATAGACACGATCATGATAATAAAACGGATCAAAATCAATCAATTTTTGCGGTTTTTATCGAATCGATTCGGCTGAGTTAGTAAAATCAAATAGTTTTCTAAAAAAACATATGTATTATAACAAATTTAATTTTCACTTGATTTTAGTGCTTTATGACTTCGTTTTTGACTACGTTGAAACCGATCACTTCTCAGTTTTCTAACCCTGATCAAGACAGACCAAGCGAAGAGTAGTGAAACCACTGTTTTCAGGTTGTGTACGGCAGGTTGCCTGACAGACACAGAAACACGGAGTAATTGCGCTGCTAATTAAATAAATATTTCTATAATAATTTATAATGTATTTGAGACCATGTTTATTTACATTTTGATGATGAAAGCGGATAAAAGTAAGATTTAGTTTTACTTGTGCAAGTATGTATTGTAACCAAGTAAGGAAACACTGAACAAATTAATTGATTTAGAGCTAAATAACTTCTGTATACAGGATACTCAAGAAAATTTTCAATGGAGATGAGGGTGCCAGGACCAGGTTGGTCTCCAGCAGCCTCCACCCGTGTTCAAAGGGATGTTCAGTTCTCCGGCTTGTCCTAATAAATTTAAGACCCTTTTAATAGCAATAAAAGAATTTCTGAATCATATATTTTTCCTATAAAGTTAAACTTATTCATGTGCAATTCTTATAAATTTCTACGTTTCAAATAGACTTAGGGCTTCTTTGGATCGGAGGATTTACATAAAAATTTTGAAGGATTTCACTTTCTAAGAAATTTTTTCTATAGAGGCCTTTGGTACATAAGAAAGTAAAAGGAAATTTTCTATATATAAGAATGCATCTATTTCATAGAAATCTAACCAATGTCAGATCTCTTGGAAAATTTCCTACTGGAGAAGTAAGACATAGTAAATCATACATTTTTCCTATTCCTATACTTTTCCTATCCTACATTTCGAAGAAGGTCATAAATTTACAACTTGGACCCAGCCCATGTAGCTGCAAACGGCTGCTGGGCTTTAGTTGGGCTCGTTGGTACAGTCCTCCTTCCATCCCGGCCGGCGGCCGCCGTCCAGTATACCTCGAGACGGGAGTCCAGCCGCGCGCCCCGGACATGGCTGCGCGCTTGGGCCTCCTCCCGCACCCAGTTCTCCCCCTTCATATCGCTCGCCGCCTCCCTTATCCTTCTCGCCCTCCGCCCCTTCCCACCTGCCGCTGCTCGGCCTCCGCCGCTGCCCCGCCGCGTCTCCGTCACCAACCCCGTCTTCGTCGCGTACTCCTCCCCGTGCGAGCCATGGCATCGTCGGGGACCGCCGGTGGGAACCCCTACGCCGCGGAGCTCGCCGCCGCCAAGAAGGCTGTCACGCTCGCTGCCCGCCTCTGCCAGGTGCCTGCCATGTGCTCTTGCATCGCTTCTCTTCCCTGGACGCTACTGGCGATGCTAGGCTGTTATTGTCTTTTCCATCAGCACCTTCCACTGTCGGTGCGCAGGAGTTGGTGGTGGCGCTGCTGATTGTTCGTGATTACCATTCTTTCGAGTTTTAAATTTTACTCGCTGAGAAGATAAATTTCCATTATTGCGTCAGTCTGAATGCTTGTGTGCGAGTGGTCTGGGACGAAACGAGCAGTTTATAGGCCAGAGGGTAAAACAACGCTAAAAAAATCTATCTTCGATCTTAATACAAAACGTGCAGCAGGCACTCTTGAACAAAAATTCATGTCAGTATAACACATTAATGCACGTCCAGGGATATATCCGTCCGCTTGTGGCTTTGATTTACGCCAGATGTGAATGCTGGTTCATGATGGCATGGCTGTGATAATTTAAGCAGCTTACCATTACATTTGGAGAACTAAATTTCAAGCCACATGTGACTCAAACCAGATTCTGTGTTGCCTTGTTTGCCTGCTTGGATGCTGCTGTTTACTTTTGTTGTTCTGTGTTGTTGCCCTCCCAGACGGTGCAACAGGACATTGTGCACTCTGGTGTCCAGTCTAAGGCGGATAAAAGTCCTGTCACGGTGGCCGATTATGGTAAATGTGGATTCTGCAATTCTTTGCACATTCAGTTGTCTGCATTTTATATTTAGTACTGAATTGTTGATGCTAGTGCTAAACAGGATTTTTGAAGATAGCTTCATAGTTTTCTAATTTTTATGCAGATATAATGATGGTGATCTGCCATGTTTTCCTAAATGGTTTTAAATGGCCGTTTAAACCTGTTTAAATGGTAGACGGAGTGTACTCCGGTTCACAAAGAAAGTCGTTTTGAACAATGACACAATCTTCAAAACATAACTTTGACTTTTATTTTCTATGAAAATATTTATTAAAAAACAATATATCTATACTTTTATGAAAGTACTTTTCATGACAAATCCAATCATATGATTTTTATATTCCTAAACTTAACAAGCTAGTAAAACTTATTTGGGTTTTATATTCCCAATGTTTGATCAAAACATCGTTCAAAACGACCTTCTTTTTGAACCGGAGGGAGTAACTGATTTGGCCATTTAAACAGTCTAAATTCTGTTTTGAGCTTTATTAAAAACTATTTTAATTGGCCGTTTAATCTGAAAAAAAAAAACTAAACAGCGGGTAGCCGTCTAACTACCATTTACCATTTAGGATTTCATTGGTGATCTTTGTAGCTTTTTATCTTTATTGGGTATGTTATGAGCTAGGATTGGCTAGGGTAAAAATCCTATAGATCTGTGTAGCTTGCTGTTTACTTGTTCATGCATTCAGGATCTCAAATATTGGTCAGTCTCGTCTTGAAGATGGAAGCACCAGGCTCATTTTCATTGGTGGCTGAGGAGGTACTTATTATCTTTTCTTTTCACTTGTTTCCATGCCGAATTCACAAGTAATTACACCCAAATACCATAATATCTTTTCTCAATCTGCCAAATTCACAAGTAGTTTTGTAATTAATTGTCACAAGTGCTTGTGTAGGACTCTGAAGAATTAAGAAAAGATGGTGCTGAAGAAATATTGGAAAATATTACCGACCTTGTGAACGAAACCATCTTTGACGATGGTTCATATAGTATTTCATTTTCTAAGGAAGGTATCCTCTCTGCGATTGATGATGGGAAGTCTGAGGGAGGTCCATCCGGGAGACATTGGGTGCTAGATCCTATCGATGGTACTAAAGGGTGAGTCTAACAACTTAGTCTGGTTTAAAATCTTGTAGTATAATAATATGCCATATTATTTCACCATTCAGTCATTCACTGTACCTTCTACTATAGCTTTTCTATAAATGCCTCACCTTGCCAAAGTTAGTGTCGCTATGTGCTTCCGTATGCTTCTTGTCTCTTTTATTGTAATAGAAAGAGTAACCACACCAAACATTTTTCATGTCAGACTGGAGTTGCTGGACTTTCTCTAGTACTTTCACACTAGAATGACATCATTAATTGCTACCTATTCCATTATTATTCACTTTTAACAAAAAAAATTATCTCTTCTTGAATCTTGTCTTGGCTGCACTAAACTGGACGGAGATTCAATATGACAATAAAATGCTTTGCTATTTTATTGAATGGATACAACCTAAGAGAAGCAACATTTGATCAGACCATGTGTTGTTCTCTTTTCCGTATATGCTTTGGTGTTTTACTAAATGGATACAACCTAATAGAAACAACATTTGATCAGACCATGTGCTGTTCTTTTTTCCATATAAGAAATGTGAAGCGATGGTATGCTTACCTACTTGACCACATTCACTACTGCACTTGGCTTCTTTCACTATACCAGATTGTTTTTCAGACATTGGTTTCCAACTTTTGCTGTTATTATCTCTGATCATGCTAATAAATTCTGTTTCCTTATCCAAAGTATTTTACGCAACTTGAATCAGTTTCTTAAGGGGTGACCAGTATGCAATTGCACTGGCTCTTCTTGATGAAGGTAAAGTTGTTTTGGGTGTGTTGGCTTGTCCAAATCTTCCTTTGTCATCAATAAGCAACCTCAGTGATAGTTCTTCGGGAGATCAAGTCGGTGCTCTGTTTTCCGCTACAATTGATTGTGGGGCTGAAGTAGAGTCCCTAGATGGCTCTGCCCCACAAAAGGTAGATTTATTGTTTTTATGTGAATATGTAAACCTACTTTAAACTTTGATTGTTTTCTCCACTTTTAACCAGACTATATTTCAGTCTTTGGACATTCTTAAACTTACTGCTAGCTAACAATAATTTCAGATTAGGGTATGCTCCATTGACAATCCAGTTGATGCCTCTTTCTTTGAATCCTATGAAAGTGCTCACTCCATGCACGATTTGACTAGCTCTATTGCACAGGTTGGTCCCAAGCTTTTCTTTGCTTACTCCAGTTCCACGAGAGTTAGATAAGTAATCAGTGTTTAAATGCTATCAGAAACTTGGAGTCCAAGCTCCTCCTGTTCGAATTGACAGTCAAGCAAAATATGGCGCTCTGGCCCGAGGCGACGGTGCTATTTACTTGCGTTTTCCACATAAAGGTTACAGAGAGAAGATTTGGGACCATGCCGCTGGCTCAATCGTTGTGACAGGTAATGAATAACTCCCCTATGTTTTTCTCTCAAATACGATTCAAAGAATTATACTTACATTTCCTGTATCTTGCTTTTGCAGAAGCTGGAGGTATAGTAACAGATGCCTCAGGGAACAATTTGGATTTCTCCAAAGGGAGATTTCTTGACCTTGACACTGGCATCATTGCAACAAACAAGCAGCTGATGCCATCACTCCTAAATGCTGTCAAGGAGGCTATTAAGGAACAAAACCAGGCCGCCTCCCTCTTGTAGGAGCTGTAGTTATCGAGGAAATGTTGTAGGAGTAATTATGTTTCATATCCATAGTGTCATGCAGGTGCACAGGCTTTTGTTGTGATATTACATTTCTTTTTTGTACAATGTTCGATTAGTGTGTGATCAGGCACTGATCAAACCATTTGGAAAATCTGTTCCGTGCACATCTGCCCAGTGTGAGATCAGACATCATCTTAATAATGGGGAGAGTTCAGGAATTTGCTTTTATATACAATTCTGAATAATGTTTCTGGTTCAAACCATTCTTTTGAAAATCTTGGTGCGGCACCTGTCAGTAAAGATGACCATTTATAACAGCCCCGTTTTGACCCAAAGCAAAATATATGATGATAATCTGCAGACTGCCAGCAACCTATCACCACAAAGTATTCAATACCTCTTCAGACTGAATTTCTCTAAGGGTCGTTTGGATCCTTTTATTTTGAAGGAATTGAAATTATATCTGGCCAACAGACCGGGCCGGGCCCGGCCGGGCTCGGGCTGCCTCAGAGCCGGCTCGGCATGGACTGATTAGTTGGCCGGGCCGCGCCGCGGGCCGACTGCTCAGGCCCAAGCATGGCCTGGGGGATTTTACATGGGACGGGTTGTGCATTCGGGCTCGACGGGCCATGAAGGGCCGGGGCCCCTCGGAGGGCGGATAAAAAATAAATAATATTTTTTTCACAAAATTACTGAAAATTAATTATATAATGTTAAAAATCATAAATTTTAAATATAAATAGGTCAAATTTATATATTTTTAATATAAAAATTCAATAAAATAATAAGCGGGCCGGCTAGGTCGGGTTGGGCCATGCGGGCTAAACAGGCTCGGCATCGGGCCTGATTGGGTCGACCTAATCAGCCTGTGCCTCGGGCCGGCCCGACCCGCCTGGCCGTCGTGCCGGGTCGGGCGAAAATCACCGAGCCTCGGGGTGGCCCAGCTGGCCAAGTATAATTGAAATCGATATAGGTCGTGTTTGGAACCAGCAGAGATTATTATAATCCGAATTATAAAGGTAGTTTATATAATCTGGTTTATAAACATAATTATTTGACGTGTTTGAGGTCAGATTATAAAAACTACGTATCTAATGACATATTTACCCTTTGTTGTTGAGGAGCGGTGGCAATTTTTATAATAATTAGAGAATTGATTAGGGCAAAATTGTCTTTCAATAGGTATAATCATCTTTTAGGTACAATGAGTTTACTATAATCCGGGCTTTCAGTTTTTATAATCTAGTGAAAAAAACAACGTGTTTGAAACACTAACGTTAAATAATTTAGATTATAATAATTTGGCTAGTTTCAAACACGGTCATAATGAGGTTATTTAGCTTATAATTCGACATTTCACAACTTTTTCAAGTTCACAAATAAACTTATCTTAAATTAATAGGGTAAAAGATAGAAATAGGTTATAGAGATCCTTATGCCCTAATTCTATTTTTTAACTTATAACACACTCTTTAATTCACTTTCCTACAATAAAAATGTAACATATAAGTACGTTCTTTATATGCCAAACAATAAATACACAAATATATTTTATATACAACTATATTACCTTAATTAACCTATGCCTAAATCGTAATTATTAAAATGAATTCAATTCGAAGGATCAAACGGGCCCTAAGTTCAGAAGAGCCTAAACTTGTCTTCTGCATCTGGAAATCGGATTTGTCCATTTTTCTTTGCCGCTTATATAATTTAATTTATTAGACCTTTAGAAAAGATTGTGGCTACTGGCAGCTTCTCAACAACAACGACAAAACGGAGCCACCGATGTACCACAACCTGCTCAATGTTTCTTCGCGTGGTTACAGAATCAAATAAAAAAGACGCTCGTGAAGCATATGGATTCATTAAGTACCAACAACCAACATGTCAAAAGGACACTGGTTTTTTTTTTCATCATCAAGACGGGGCGCCAATATACGCCACCACATCCTCCAAGAAGTCTCGCAGCAGGCGTTGAGCACCTGTGATGAATGGACCTGATGGTGAAGCAACGGTCACGATGGACCCACATCAAATGTTGAGAAACTTGCAATGTTCAGTTTTGGGGCAATTACTGTGGAAATAGGGATCACAAACGATGAAAACCATGTACCGGAGGTACCTCCCCTCTTCAATTAATCTCGTCGATTTAAAAAAAATTACTAGGTTCAACATTTTTATTACCGTGCACAACTTATGGTTCCTTTTATTAGGAACACCTCTACATTAAACTGTTAAATCTAATTAAATAAACAATTATTAATAACTTCAAACGCTAACAAATCACTTTTAACTTTGCTTGTAGCCAATTTATGGTTCACCTCATCTGAACACATAAAAGACTGCTAATCGCTTCCCCTACGTCACACCACTATCTTGTCCATTTGATCATTTGAGGTGGTCTGGCTCTTGACTTTAATGATAATAAGTTGCACTCAGTTTTAAATTGAAGATTATGTGTTGTCATTGAGGTATCTCTGCCTGATTTTATTCCACACAAATATCAACAACATTGTAGTACATCTGTGATCTTGCTGCGACCATAAACATACCGAACAATTATTTAAGAATCTGTGTGATCAGAAGTTTACTTGCTGAATGGCTGGCATTATGATTTATTAATGTTATTGACATGAATCACCTATATTTACAGACAACATCTCGCATCTGTGTCTGAGAAAACTAAATCGGCACATCATTTGGGTAGTCTGCAGGGTGTTTCATGATCGTATCCCGCAGCAATTGCTCTTGTTCTTGGAGGTTGGAAGGAACCTGATCGTAAACATCAGTGAATAACTCAGAAACAGGTGGTTTGGGTTCCCTTTCTGCAACCTGAATGGCTTGAAGAAGCTGCAGAGGAGGTAAGCATGCAGTTTTCAGATGCCATCCATCACAACACCACTAGAAGTCTATAAATATGGATCTTTGTGCAGCAACTACAGTATTACCTCTTGCCTCACTCTTCTCCTGAGCTCAGATTCTTCAGCTTCAGACCACCACTCATTTCCCTGAACCCATTTTCGGTACCTGGAAATCGGATCCCTCGCTGTTCGCCAGTGCTCGATCTCATCCACTGGCCTGTACTTGGTTGAATCATCTGATGTCGAGTGATGTCCAACTCGGTAAGTCAGTGCCTGAAAAAGATCAGTGGTCAGCAATTTCATCTATTATATTAGTAGGAAACTTTGTTGCTCCAGTTCATGCAGCTTCGCTGAACTGATGTGCACCTCGACTAGGATAGGTCTTCCTTCAGTGACAGCCATTTCTCGGGCGGCATGGACCGCGCTGTACACAGCGAGAGCGTCGTTGCCATCCACTCTGATACCACGGACCCCGTAAGCTTGACCACGGATGACCACTCCGTCGCCTGTAAGTAAGAACACTTGAATTTTAACGAACCGTTGCATGGATCGCTTGTAAAAGGTCAGAGTAAATCATGGATCCTACTTCTGAATTGTTCAGTGGTCGGAGTGCTGATCGCCCAGCCATTGTTCCGGCAGAAGAAGATCACCGGTGCTTCCATAACGGCTGCAAAGTTGAGCGCCGCGTGGAAATCGCCCTGAACATTTTCATCCGTCAGGATTGAATGGTGGGTGTAACAATGCACCACTGACTGAGCAACTGGTCAGTGACTGATGAAACGCTGCTCATCTACTACCTCGCTCGTGCCGCCGTCGCCGAAGTAGGTGATGGCGCACGCGTCCTTCTCGTCCATCTTCAGCGAGTAGGCTGCTCCGACAGCGTGAGGGATCTGCGTACTGATGATAAATGGCCAGGTATTATTCAGAAATTCCTCTGCAAACAATTTTTCTGAATTCTGACAGTGATCGGAAGAGGTATATGTCGCGTGCTTACGCAATCGGCGACGACACCGTGAAGTAGTTCAACCGGTTGGATCCGTAGTGGATCGGCATCTGCCTTCCCTTGCCGTAGTCCATCTTGTTCCCGAAGCACTGGTTCGCGAACTCCTGCAGCGTGAAGCCGCGCCAGAGAAGAACTCCGGGTTCCCTGTACTGCGTTTGGGCTCCGCAGGGTTCGTCAGCCAAGGAATTAAAGCACGGTTAACAATAGCAATGATAAGAAACCTCTTGTTTCAGTAGCATTGGCATCGATGATCAAGTGAACGTCGCGGCTGTGTACCTGAGGCAGCACGACGTCGTCGATCCTGAGCGCGGCGGCGGAGGCGATGTTGATGGCTTCCTCGCCGTGCGAGGTGAGGTAGAACGAGATCCGGCCCTGCCTCTGCGCTTCGTAGAAGATGGTGTCCATGATCTGGAGGGTCACCATGCTGCTGTACATCTTCAGAGCCATCTCCTTGCCGACCTGATCGGTGATCACAAGCAAACGCCGTTCTTCGTAACAGAACTGTCTCTCCATAACGGTTTTTTTTTTCATCAAGGAAATCAAGTCCTTACTGACTACATACCTCTTGAAATCTGCTTCCGGATATGGTTCGGCCGTCGTCGTCGAGAACCCGGTAGCCGCTGATCCTCTCCCCCGTAGACTCTGGAAGGAAGTTCATCTTGGGTTCGAAAGAAACCTTCCCTCCAGGGAAGTCCAACACCTGCAGGTAGTGGGAGATGCAGAAACCACACGTGAGAAAACTTATGTCAGCGTTGACAACACCATGACATTAGTCTGCCATTGACCTTGGAGTATGGACAGATTCACAGTTGTAAGTTGTAATACTAGCACTAACTATTTTGGTGATAAAGACCAGGGGAGACTCCAAGTCATTTGGTGTCACCATTTTGACTTTTATGCGAGGAAAGTGGTAGGTTGGTAGCAAGCACAAGTTTGTACGTACTAGCTACAAGAGTCCAGCGCCATGTGCTTATCAAAACGGAGTCAATCTCACCGAACCCATTGACGCAGATGACCCATCATCAGTCCTTATCTGCTTAGTTTACTACTACTTGCTGTCGGTTCTATCCGGGATCGTGCTGTCCCAACGTTTCCAACACGTCTTTTTTCTTTCTCAACACGTGGGAAGCTCGTGAAAACGATCGCCCTTGGAATTGGATCGACAAAATCAGGGGTAGGAATATATGTGATTTGCGCATAAATTGATCAAACTAGTCGCCGATGATAATTTCAGAATAGATGGTGGATTCTATTCACAATTGGGCTGTCTAACTTTTCGTAGTAGCAGTGCTGAACTGCCGATGCAGCTCTGTCGTGAGACAGATGCCGACGACGACAGGCACGGAATGAAGCATACACAACTCAAGAACCGCGTACCTGATCGCCGTCCGCGAATCCGTTCTCCGGCGGCTCGTCCGCAGCGACGGCAGTGGACCGCCGTGCGGAGCAGAACCCCCGGCGGTGTCCTCCTCCCACCGCCGGCGGTACTTCCTGGAACCACGGCCTCGGGTCGCCGTCGTCGCGAGGCTGACGAACAAAGCGGCCTTTCGCCGCGCGGCGCGCCAGCGCTCTCGCAAGCCGCAGCGCCATGGCGAAGCTCGTTTGTTTTCGCGAGCTCGGAGTCGGACGCTCTCTAATGGTGGTGGCGGTTATTAGCTGGCTAGCAGCTCGGCGGGGCGCGAGTGGCGGTACTTATACGTGGCGGTGTTGGAGTTGTGCTGTGCAGGGGAACCGGGACGGAGACGGGAAGACGAGCGCGACAAGCAAGCGGACGGAGCAGTGGGAGGGAGATGAGGAAGTGAGCTGGAAAGATAAGTCCGCCTGGGGAAGATGGGATGGAGGCGTCACGCAGGGTAGGGAAGAGCACACGGCCACGGCTCGCTGGGAGAACGACGACCACCACGCGGGCCCCACCCGCCAGCGGCGGTAGGTGAGAGGCTGACGTGGGCTGGGGTGGGATGGGAGGGCGACGGATAGGGACGAGAGGCGGCATGGCACGCGCAGTCTCGTGGGCTCGTGTACTACCTCGTCTGTACAGAATCTTATTTCTAATTTTTGTTAACTGCTCCTGTGACTTTAACCAATACAATGATACGTGTAGATTCGACTAAATTTAAAAATCTAATATTTATACTTTCAAATTTATTTAAAGAAATATTTTTATAATATATATAATTTATATTATTAAAATTAATTAAATTTATTAAAATTATTGGTTAAAATCATCATCAACAAGAAATAAAATTTTATTGAGACGAAGAGAGTAATACTCGTGGGTTTCTGAATCTATTCTTTCGTGCTCATAATTTTCTGGAAAGAAGGAGCAAATACTCGTAGGTTTCTGAATTTAGTCGTCAAATTACAGGAGTTAGGAGTAGTTGATTGGATTTTGTGAGGGACTAGACAAGAACAAATAATTGAAGCAAGAACCTTTTTTACCCGTGGCTCCAAATTCATGTACTTCTGGGGCTAGGTATGAGTAAGCTGCAAACCTGTTAGACTAGCTATTTAGAAGCAACTTTAATTCAAATTATATCAAACCTTTTGTAATTTTTTTAGTTTGAATAGTTGCATATATATTTTTCTACTTCCATTAAAAAATTGATATTGTATAAATTTTAATAGTTGTCTTACGCTACTCCATCCGTTTCAAAATAAGTGACTTTTTAACTCTTTAAGGTCAACATTTGAACATTTGTCTTATTCAAAAAGTTTATGAAAAATAGAAAAATAAACAAGATTAAAGTACTTTTAATAATGAATTAAGTACATCTAAACAAATCAATCTTAAAGTACTTAATGCGGCTACGGCTCCAACTTAGGAGTACTTTGTCCCAGAGTTCATAATTTTTTTCTATTTACTTGTTATCTTTGCTTTCTAATATTTTTTGTATTTACAAAATATCTCTCCTCATTTTTAGTGCATCCAATCTTTTTTATCCTCCTTAATTATCATGTCCACATCAAAGCCCAATATGTGCCGGTCATTGGTTTTTAGCTTAGGGTACGTTTGGATTGCTGTCTCGTCCGCTTGCCAATATTTCGTTCGCCCGCGCACGCCAACGATGATTTGAACGGTACTTGGATGGCAGGCTCGCCCGTGTACGATGTTGCTGTCGTAGTTCATTTACGTGCGTTGGTAAGGTCGCGGCGCGGGTGAGAACATCGGCCGCTGACGCACCGGCGCGTGCGGGCTGGCCAAGTTTTGGCAACATGCTTTACATGTGAAACCAAACGTACCCTTAGCACTTCAGATTTCAATTGGTGATGTCGACCGTTTGTCGATGAAATAAGGGTACGTTTGATTTTTGATTGGTGCCTAACTTTGTCAAATGTGTGGCTAGCAAATTCTTAGCTACAGGAACGGTAAAGTTTGGCAAGAAATTGAGTATGACATGTGTGGTAGAATACTAATAAAGTTGAGCTTACCACAATTATAGAAGCGAACCGAACAACTGCCTAAATATCTATGGCACTATTAAAATTAGGTATGGTAAAATTATGCACCAACCATAACAGGCTCTAAATTTCACACGGATGAGGTGGCAGAAGAGAGAGGAGGCGGGCTCGCTGTGAGCGATTGAATTGGCTCCTTGATGTCGGCCGAATGGGAGTGAGAGCTACATGCGCTGGCTCGGACATATACTGGTGAGCATTGGCGTCAAATTGGCAAATTGCACATGGATAGAGAGATGATGATTGTCATCTAGATCACGCAGATGGCGCGTGAGATAAATGTTCCTCTTTGGCATCGATAATATTTTTCTCCGTCAAATGGTCAAATGGTTTACGTGGTCCAATGGTCAAATCTCACCGACAATGACCCGTATTGACAGAATTTTCAGCACTGTTGGATGGGAGGAGATTTACACTACCCCTATCATTGATTGTCTGTCTTCTTCGACTTCATACCACTGTGCCCTACGGCTAGTCCCATCTGCGCAACAACACAAGGCTGCAACCTTTAAGTTTGAAGCCTACTGGACTGGTATGCGGGGATTTGATCAATGCGTTCAGCAAGCTTGGAATGAGCCTGTACCTTCGCAGGAGAACTCGTTGATGTCTTTGCATATCAAGCTCAGTAGAACTGGTAAAGCCCTTAGAGCTTGGTCCAAACAACTGATTCCTCAAGGCAAGTTGACTGCCACTATTTGTAGGGAAGCGATTCTTCAACTAGACGTGGCTCAAGAGTCTCGTCCCCTCTCTGACAATGAGAAACCTCAAGAAGTTGCTGAAGCACAGGGTAATTGGGTTGTCTGCCATAGAAAAGGCAAGGGCCAGACAGAATTCTAGAATCACTTGGCTTAAGAATGGCGATGCAAACACTAAGTACTTTCAGATCACTGCCAAGGGGAGGAAAAACAAAAACTATATTCATTCCCTGGAATCTGATGATGGTGCTGTTACTTCTCAAAAGGACAAGCATGAGGTCATTTTCAGACACTTCCAGAAGCGCTTAGGCTCCAATTTTCCTAGGCACCATTCTATCAATTTCAGTGAACTGGGATGGGAATCCAGAAATCTGCACCACCTTGAAATGCCCTTTACTCCTTCTGAAGTGGAGCTCACTATCAAGAAGATGCCGAAGGAGAAGGCCTCTGGGCCTGATGGATTTATTGGATTGTTCTTCTCCTCTAGCTGGAACATAATCAAGGATGACTTAATGCTTGCTCTGAACCAATTTTACAATATGAATCAACAGGACCTCCACTTCCTCAATCAGGCTCATGTAGTTCTTATTCCAAAAAAGACCTCCCCTAAGAGAGTTGCAGACTTCAGACCTATTAGCTTAATACACTCTTTTGCCAAAATTGTTTCTAAGACTCTAGCAAACAGACTGGCCCCAGAGCTGAATAACTTGATCTCTCTCAACCAAAGTGCCTTTATCAAGAAAAGATGTATCCACGACAACTTCATGTTTGTCCAGGAGCTTGTGAAGGATCTGCATAGGAAAAAAACCCCTTCTTTGTTCATTAAATTGGACATCTCGAAAGCTTTTGATACAGTTAGCTGGGCCTACCTCCTGGATATTATGATATACTTGGGTTTTGAACAGAGGTGGAGAAATTGGATCTCAGCACTTTGGTGCACAACTTCCTCAACCTTTCTGCTTAATGGTGAACCAGGTGATAGAATCTTGTACTGCAGAGGGGTAAGGCAGGGTGACCCCCTTTCGCCCATGCTCTTCCTACTAGCTATGGAGCCTCTCCATAGGATGTTCCAGTATGCTCAGCGTATGAATGCTCTGGAGTTACTGAATAGGCATTGCACCAGTTTTAGAATGTCTCTCTATACGGATGATGCATCAGTTTTCATTAAACCAACGTCCTGGGAGATTAATGTTACACAGACCATTCTTAATATTTTTGCTGAAGCCTCAGGTCTTGTTGGTTCTGAGGAGTTTTTCTAGAATAGTCATTCCTTTCCAATGTACACGTACATATATCTCATACATGGGCTCTTTTGGCCCATGGGCTCTAACACTACACTGCCCAACACTCCCCCTCAAGATGGGCTATAGATATCAATCATCCCCATCTTGTTATATGTTAACTCACACTGTTTTAGCTTTAAAACTTTGGTTAGACAATCTGCCACTTGCTCTCCAGAGCATACATGACTCAACACTATAACACCACTATCTATTTTTTCCTTGATAAAGAAGCGATCAATCTCAATATGTTTAGTTCTGTCATGTTGAACTGGATTGTTGGCAATATTGATAGCCGATTTGTTATCGCTTTGCAGTTTGGAAGGCCCTTTCCTCAGGACATTTAGCTCAGACAAGAAGTTTCTTACCCATAAGATTTCACATAAACCTTGTGACATGGCTCTGTACTCAGCTTCAGCAGTAGATCGAGATACAACAGATTGTTTCTTGCTTCGCCATGATACCAAATTTCCTCCAACAAACACACAATACCCTGAGGTTGATCTCCGATCATCAAGGCAACTTGCCCAATCCGCATCACAATAGCCATCAACATTTAGATATCCATTGCTCTTGAATAAAAGTCCCTTTCCTGGGCTACCTTTTAAATATCGTAGAATACGATAAGCAGCCTCCAAATGTCCACTCCTGGGATCATGCATGTATCTACTCACAACACTCACTGCATAAGAAATATCTGGCCTTGTATGACACAAATAAATTAACCTTCCCACAAGTCTCTGATAACTCTCCTTGTTCACTGGATCACCAGATTCAGAGCACAATTTGTGATTTGAATCAATACATGTTGATGCAGGCCGACACCTAAACATGCCAGTCTCATTGAGTAAATCAAGGATGTACTTCCTTTGTGAGAGAACTACGCCTTGTTTAGATCGAGCAACCTCAATACCAAGAAAGTACTTGAGATGACCAAGATCCTTAACCTCAAACTCCTTGCTTAGATTTTTCTTTAGACACTTGATCTCTGGTTCATCATCACCTGTTATGATAATATCATCCACATATACAGCTAGAACTGCAATTCGACATCCTGAATGTCGGTAGAACACAGTGTGATCCCCATTACATTGTTTATAACCCATGCCACAGAGTGCACGCCTAAATCTATCAAACCATGCTCGTGGAGATTGCTTCAAGCCATACAATGATTTCTTCAACCTGCACACTTTTCCCATGGTCTCAGATCCACAAAAACCA
>BCLG01000474.1:84982-112371 GCA_001602295.1 Zoysia matrella
ATCCCGATCAAGTATAACTCGACAGTCCAATTGATCAACTAAAGCACTTAGTGATACCAAATTAACTGGAAATGCTGGTACATGCAAAACTGATGATAATTTAATAGTTGGACTGCATTGTACTGTACCAACACCTTCGATAAGTTGTGGTGTACCATCAGCAGTTTGTATTGTTTCTCTACGTGTGGGGGGATATTTTATGTATGACATAAACTCAGTTAGTGTGCCTGTGACATGCTTTGATGCCCTTGAGTCTAAGATCCAATTTAACTTTGATATTTGTATGGGTATTGACACATGGGCGCAATTACCTTCATCGGCGTATGCGAAGTTGATGAAGTCACCACTGTAGGACTCCTGATGTTTATCTCCGGGGCCTTCAAGTGTTTCTCTCGATTGTCTCTGTTTTTCATATTCCATTGACTGTTCAAGTTCCTCTTCTTTTGCTGCTGCATTGGCTCTATAATTACCCTTGCCACCACGGCCTCTACCACCTCTAAAAGCTCCTCTGCCACTACCTCGTCCTCGTCCACGATTGAACTTGAGTGGTACAGGACAATCACGAATTAAGTGGCTAGTATCACCGCAATTAAAACACTCTCGAACTTCTTTAGTCCTGGTGACAGTAAAAATAGGACGAGATGGAGGTGGTGCAATTTCCTTCATCACTTTTAGTCTTGACTCTTCTTGTGAGATAGCAGCTATGGCCTCTTGTAGGCTAGGAAGAGTGGATTGATAAAATATAGTGGCACGCCTTGCCTCATATTCTGGGTTTAAGCCTCTTAAAAATTGAAGAACTCTTTTCTTTTCCATCCACTTCTTGACCCATGCCACACATTCAGAATGTGGCAGTTCAATAGGCTCGTAGTGGTCTGCATCAGCCCACAAGCACTTCAACTCATGGACATAGTCCGCCATAGATCGTTCCCCTTGTTTGAGATCATGCAGGCGATCTTCTATTTCAACCATCAACATTAAATTTCCAGCCCCTGAATACATTTGTTCTAAGGCTTTCCAAATTTCTGCAGCACTTATAATTGTATCAACAGTGCTCGCAATAGCTGGAGTCATAGAACTCAACATCCATGCAGCTACCAAAGAATTAGTGGCATCCCAATTTTTCCATTCCATGCTTGACTTATCAGTAGGCTCTGATGATTCGCCATTAACAAAGCCTTCAAGCTTCTTAGCCTTCAACAATCGCATCACTCTCCTGGACCAAGACAAATAACTCTTCACACCCTCCAATTTAACATCATTTGGCATCAATTCTAGTTTTTGTACAGGTTCTAATTGTGAACCAGATTCTTTGCTTAGCAATGAGGCCTCACTCTTTTTCTCAGTGAGTAGTTCCACAAGTTTTCCAACTACTTTCTCAATGGCCTAAGCTTCCCCTTGATTTTCCCCCATTGCTTTGAGCACTAGCAAGCACCTCGAACTACACCAGACAGCAGTACTTCACCTCACGAGCTTGCACCAGACAGCAACACTTCACCCGCTCTCCTTTTTCTAAACAACAAGCAGCCGCAAGATACCTCTTGCACAGATCAATTTGTACTCCAAATCTAGCACCACTGTACCCTACAGGCAGCTCTCACCTGTCAACTGGTGTTGCTCTTCCTTCGTCTTCACCGTCTCCTTCCTCACGCGAGGCAGATCTGCCTTGAAGACGTCCTTCACCTGCTCCACCCTGGTGTCCTCCGGCAGCTGGAACCTCCACTCGAACGGGCTGCTATTGCGCTTGATGCAGTGCCAACCGTCACCCTTCTTGTGGCTGCACTTGCCGCTGATGACCAGCACACCGACGTACTTGACCTCCACTACCTTCACCTCCTCCTTCCTCGACGTCCGGATCGCCGCAGGTCGTTGCCGATGATCACTGCTCCGACAAGGTCGTCGCCGATCGCACCAGCTCTGACACCATGTTGGTTCCGGGGAGTTTTTCTAGAATAGTCATTCCTTTCCAATGTACACGTACATATATCTCATACATGGGCTCTTTTGGCCCATGGGTTCTAACACTACACTGCCCAACAGGTCTGATCACCAATATGCAAAAGACAGAAGTTTACCCCATTGCCTGCCATAATCTGGACATCAATTCTCTTCTAGGTGACCATTACAAGCTCTCTCCTTTCCCTTGCACATATCTGGGGCTCCCCTTACATTATAAAGAAACCGGTGAAATCCTCCATTCAGCCTGTAGTGAACAAAGTGGGTGAGAGACTTGCAGGTTGGAAGAGAAGACTGCTTTCCTATGCAGGTAGGGAAGTTCTGATCAAAACAGTCCTCACAGCAATTCCAACCTACTTTCTCACAGTGTTTAAGCTCCCTAGCTGGGCCATCAAGCAGATTGATAAATTTAGACGTAGTTTCCTCTGGAAGGGCGAGGATCCTGACAAGGTAAGAGGTGGCCGGTGTCTGGTTAATTGGAAGATCTGTACCAGGCCTAAGAAATGGGGTGGCCTGGGCTTTAAAGACCTGGAAAAATTTGGAAGAGCCCTTAGATTGCGCTGGTTATGGCACAACTGGGGAAACTACTATAAACCTTGGAAGTTCCTGCTAAGACATAGAGATTGGACTGACAGAGCTCTTTTCTTTGCTTCTACTTATGTCACCATTGGAGATGGTAAAGATGCTCCCTTCTGAGAGGCCCGTTGGCTTGATGGATCCTCTCCAAAGGAGTTAGCTCCTTCGCTCTATGAGCAGGCCCGCTTTAAGTTTCGATCTGTCTACACTGAGCTGAAAGATTTTAACTGGATGAGAAACCTGAGAACATTGCAGACAGAGGCGCTGCTTGATGAGTTTTTGCTTCTCTTCTCTCTGCTGCAACAGGTGAATCTTTCAAGCCAGAGAGACCATATTGTTTGGAAGTGGACGCGTTCAGGTGAATACAGTGCTTCATCAGCGTATGAGGTGCAATTCACCGGGGCTTCCTCGCCTCAGTTTAACACCAAGCTTCTTTGGTCAGCAAAAACAGAACCCAGGTGTCGCTTCTTTGCCTGGCTCTGTCTACATAACAAGGCTCTTACGGCGGATAACCTGGCAAGGAAAAATTGGCCACATGACCCTTTTTGTTCGCTCTGCTACTGCATCCCTGAAACTACCACACATCTTCTGACGCAATGCAACTTCACTGAAGCAGCGTGGCATCGGGTAGCTTTGATCATGCAGTTGCCGACTCCTCTGCACTCGCTCCAAACTGATGGAATTCATTATTGTCTGGACCATTTCATTTCTGCAGGCAGCAGAGCCACTAAGCGGCGTCATGCTGGTATTTTACTTTCCTTTTGGTGGCAGGTTTGGAAAGAGAGGAACCAGCGAATCTTTGAGCAGAGAGAGGTGTCCTTCAACCAAGTGGCCACGTTAACGATCGATAACTTTTGTTACCTGGAAAGAAGCTTGGACCTAGATGGAGATCACTAGTAGTAGTTGTGTTGGCTTCTGCTCCTTCTTTAAGCTGTGCTAGTCGTTTCTGTTTAGTTCCTTCAGTTTTTTCTTTGCTTGTAATCCTTTGCCTGTACGTTGCTTCTTCTACCTTAATGAATAGCAGAACTCCTGCTTCTTTCAATTTTTTTTTTCTCCGTCCATTCATTTATGCTACCATTTGAAGTGCTAACGTAAATGCATACGCGGAGTGGGATTTATTTGGAAAAAAAATTCTCTACGGCCCGTCTCTAAAGAGCCTCCCTGCGGCCCCCCTTAGATTGCTGCCACATAGACTTACTAGGAGATCCAACGGTAGCACAGTTGACTCAATTTTTGGCTCCAGTCGAACTGCATTACGGCTTCCCCAAAGGTAGGCTCGTTTACGGCTCAAGACATGCGGCGGCGACGCTGCTCTGAGAATACAATGCGAAAGCTCACCGTAGTCAATGCTAGGCACCGAGGCCTCTGGCTATCAACATCGTGCCCAGCCGCTGCTGCGGCCTAACCTCGCCGTCGGCACTTGCGAAGAGCACCGTCTTAGACCACAGTTTGAGGACGCTGGTCCCACATTTACTGCACTACGGTTCATTATTAGCAACTTATCATAAGTTGTTAAAAGACTTTTTAGCGACTTATCATAGGTTAGTAAAGACTTTTACCGACTCATAGTGTTGATCAGTATAAGTGACGTCGGTAAAAGTTTTACCGACCGACATATTTTTATCGACTGATGGTTAGATGATAGGAGTGAGTTTTATCGACCGATGAGACGTCGCTAAATCTTGTAATCTTTATCGACATATCATCTGTCGGTACATCAACAATTAACAATTCATACTTGGTTGTTCATTTTTATCGACTTATAATCAGTGACTAATATCGGTCGGTAAATATGAATCGGAGTGTAGTGATTGTGGAACGCGGCAAGGCAGGACGGACGCATCGTGGACTAGGACGCCATCGACGTCAATTGCTTTAACGAGTCCCGATCGGAATTGCGGATTGATTCTGGAATTGATTATGCTATGGGCGTTGGCCTCTCCTTAATCTCGGTTCATTGTTTGTGCGGCTTCCTCGGCAGTTGGAGCCTGAGCCCGCTTGTTGAGCCGAAAATTGAAACCGTTCGATCTTATTGGAGGTCTACGTGTCAGCAATCTAAGGCGCGGCCGCAGACAGGCTCTTTAGGGATGGGTCGCACGGAATACTTAACTAGATCTTGTTTACACGATATCAAATTAACAATGGCCCACGAAACGCTTCACCCGCGTTCACCTGCCCTTCGAGTTCGATAGAATTTACAGCAAAAGTGCCACCGCCTGCTCCTGTTCACCGGCCACTCGCACGAGCCAGCTAGGGAAAAAACTATTCTCAACTTTTGAAATTCTTTTTTGATGGTTAATCTTCAGAAATTAAAGGAAGTTCTTCTCAAAGTTTTTCAAAATTATTTCGTTAGATTCGTCTTATAGAGCTCTTTATGTAGATATCTTTCGAGTTATTCCTAGTTGTTCTGTTAATTTAGTCTCATAATTTAGATTTTAAATTAATTTTAGTTTGTTACGATACATTTAAAGGTATATTGGTCATTCCAATTTTCTTTTTTACTTTGCTGAATCTGAATCATTAAAATTTACTAAATAATTTTTAACGTGATTCTATTTTTGACTAGAAACATTTATGACTCTTAATAGAATCGGAACCGTACCACACACCTTAAGATCATGCAAAGTGACACAAGTAATTTTAAAGATGAAATTGCATATAAATCTCCAATTAAGTTAGTTTCAGCTTGATTTGCTCCCCTAAATACATTGACAGACCAACATCACCTAATATGACAGATAAAATGGAGTATGGGATAAATAGCAAAGCAAGGGGATTAAGAGAAGAACAGATCAGAAATAGAATTACATGAGGTTGGGAGTAGAGGGAGTTCTAGAGGAGGAAGAGGAAGGTGAGGGACAAAGAGAGGTATAGAAGAAGCACTTTGTTTGTACAGCACATGCCTTGCTTTTTATTCCAACACAGTTCCCATTCTTCTTCGCCGTACAGCCCGACGTGATACTGCTGACATTCCTCCCTCTTTGAAAAGCGGTTTACCCCCCAAGCCGCTGTTGTCGTAGCCGCCGAGGCTCCAAGGGAATTGTTCAATCTTCATAAACTCCATGGCCGTACGTAGCAGCTCTCTGTAGCAGCCGGTGTTTGGTGTCAGGCGACCGCTCCGGAACATGGTCTTCACGACCGAGCAGCCGGCAACAGAAGTGCGACAAAGATCTTCTGAATCAACATTGATGTTCCTAAAGACCTCGTCCAATGCGAAGTGAAACCATCACAAGACCTCGTCAGGGTTCTCGTGGTTGAACCCTGACCTGCTGCGTGTTCTTGCACAACACAACACAGCATCTAGTAATCTGTACGTTGAATGCCATGACCCTATGCGCTAAATTAATTAACATACTGTCTGAGATGACTTCCCTACAGACTCCGACTTCGTCAAATGACACGGGAATATGTGGTTTTCATGGGTACTCCGATTTTGTTATATATTTCTTCAGAACTTGGCTAATTCGAAGAAAAACCATTGCTTGTACGCCTTTGTTGAACTAAAATGCGAACGTATTCAATACTTAGTCAGCCTGGGGATACGACATAATCCATATGATCAAGTGGCTCACAAATTCAGGATACTTCTGTCGAACTGCTCATATGTAGACCGACTAAAAAGCAGTTCTAATGATAAACAGTGCTGGATTTTTCTTGCTTCAATCGTAATTAAGAGTTACGAGCTAGAGAAATCTAAGCATAGAGCGCATCTCAATTCAAGTACTGACAGGCAAAGGCAACTCTCCGGCCAAAGGTTTTTTATTAGAAAAAACAAAGTTTGTAGAGAGAACTAAATTTTTGGCCCATCAGTGAAGGTCTTATTTCGATGACAATCAAATAACCAGTGATGTTTTATTGGTGACTATTTTCATCTGTCAAGATTAACAGATTTTGTCCAACCCCAAATAGAGAAAGGTAAAAAGAATTTCTATTTTAATGCTCAGGTTGGCCTCTCATTTTAGTATAAAGTCCAAATTACTACCATCATGTATAGGTAAAGTCCAATAACCCTCTGAACTATTGTTTGGTTTATTTTGTCCCCATAATTTTGCTATCTGGCTCAATTTACATCCTACTACAATTTGTCTTTTTCTCTCCATACATAAGTTTAATCTTAAACTAAAATTTTATAAGATGTTAAAGCATATCATAGTATATGTTAGAAAAAAGCATCAAAAATTTTTATCATTATTTTCATATAGTTTTATATCTTAATTATTATTTTATTATTAAATACTCCATCCGTTACAAAATATAGGCATTTTTAGATTTAGTCAAAGTCAAATTTTTATCACTTTGACTATTAATAATATATAATTAATAATGTTTTATCATATAAACATTATATTTTTTGATTCATTATGAAATAAATTTTCATAAAAATATATTTTATATTAGAAATTATGTAATTTTCTAGATATTGTTAGTAAAAGTTAATAGAATTTGATCTTATCCAAACCTAAAAATGCTTATCTTTTAGAACGGAGATAATATCCTTTTATATGAAAATAATTAAAAAATTTATAATGTATTTTTTAAATATGTGTTATGATGTGCTCTATCATCTCGTAAACTTTTAGTTTAAGATCACTCTTATATATGAAGAAAAAAAAACAAATTGTAGTAAAGAGTAAATTGAGCTAAATGGCAAATCTGTGGTGATAAAATGAACCCAAAAATAGTTTAGATGGTTATTTTGACTTTGAAAAGATAGTAATTTGGACTTTATCTCTTATTTTAATAGCGATTCTAAGAAAACTCATAACCTTTTGTTTGATGATCTCTAGGGCTCAATTTGCATGGTTGCGCCATCAAACTTGTGATCTAAAGTTTGGAGATGAAAATGGGGCCCCAACGGTCACTAGCGGAGAGGGTGACGCTTATGGCGATCAGCCAGCAATCCCTCGATGCAACCACCTTCCACCCCCTTCCTCCACAGATCTCGCCCCCAATCGTCAGATCGGCACTGCAATCCTCTTTTCCTCATATTCTCCTCGGTTCCCAAAGGATTAAAACCCGACCACCAAGCTCGCAGTCCCCCATCCACCGTGTATCTCACCATCTGTCGCCCCCTCCCTCACCTCCATCCAGAAAGCCTGATCTATGGCGGCAGGAGAAGCCTGCTGTTGCTAGAAGAGAAGCTCAGAAGGTGCATCTGCTGCTCCATTCAGAAGCTGCTGTCAAGTGCTCAGTCTCCAGTACGACCTCTTCGGCGCTAGCTCCGTCAGATCCCGCCCAGAAGCTCCACAGATCCTTTGCTGAGGCAGTGAAGCTTGGTCCGCAACGCCGGGATTCTTCGCCGGCGACGTCCCTCTGGCGATCGAAGGTACGGTTCGCCTCCTCCTCGGCAGTCGTGCTTTTCCATTCTGCTTCGCCCCCCTCTGAGGTGGGCTGGCTGTGCAGCCCGCTTCGGCCCAAGAGCCGTTGGACGGCCCAAGCTCCGTTGCGCAGCACGATCCTGAAGGACTCAGGCAGCAAGGTGGGGACCCAACTTCAACCTCCCTCTGGCATAGAATCCAGGCACCGACTCGCTTCAGCACCATGTCCATCTGCACAGCAGCTCAATAGTCCTGTAGAGCAGAGACGTGTGGAGTCTGTCCAGCAGGCTTGGCAGGTGGTGTGAAGTAAACGCTGGTGGAGGAAAGAGAAGAAGACTGGCATTCATTCTGATCAAGCTGCATCCCTTCTGTCCCGGGCGCATGTTTTCAAGGTAAAAATGGTTGGTCCCTGCTATAACTGCTTGGCCAAAGACCACCAGTTGGTGCAGTGCAGGTACCCTGTGAGGTGTTGGAAATGCTGGGGCCTGGGTTATCTCATCAAGATGCAGAACAGCTTCTCTGGTAGCGAAGCATTATGAATAACCACTGAAGCAGCGTTGTTATACAGCTTCAACCTCTCCGACAAGCTTTGCCTCAAAACCCTCTTGCGCTCCTTCCACCTCATGCCTCATTCAGCACCCAGCAAGAAAGAAGATGGAGAGGAGGCTTTCGTTTGGCAGCGGGTTTGCAGGGTCCCAGTCACAGGGACAGCGAGCTGCTCTGCCGAGAGGACAGGAGCTGGAGAGGTTGGGGAATGCTGTCAACTTCCCTGGCAATCCCCGTTTCCGGCCAAGAGTTGCCTTACAGATGGCTCCCACTTTGCAGGACATGAAGCAAAGAGAGAACCTCCTGGAACAGCATGCTCTGATGATCACAGAGGAGGGGCCGCTGGGGGTGCTCTCCAGGGCAGAAGTGAAGGAGATCATTATGCATCACTTCGGGATATGTAAGCATGAGTTCTCTGTTTATCGCAGCTTTCTAGATCTTTTTGTTGCTGTCTTCTCAGAGGAGCATGATAGAGATTTAGTGTTTGCTGAGGGCAAAGTCATTGATGGACCTGTAGAGCTGCATTTTCATGCTTGGGACTTAGATCGTTTTGAGGATAAGGTGATGCTGCCTTACCATGTCAAACATCGAAGGCATTACCCATCATCCTTGGTCTCAGGAAGTAGCTGATAAGATCTTGTGTGATGAGGCCCTAATACATCATGTGGATGAAGTCACAAGGGAGAAGACTGACTTGAGAGCTTTTCGGCAAAGACCCCTCCCTGCTTCCACAGATTGTGTTTCTCACCCTCACCAGCCCAGAGGAAGATGCAGGGAGAACCTCCCAGATTCACTTCACTCGACCTAGGAGTATGAAGAGAGGGCATGTGTTCAAAGTCTTGATTCACATTGGCGTTGTTGAAGACCTTCTTTTCTAACACTACCTGAGAGAAGAGCTCATTGCTGACAGAAAGGTTCTATGGCGTGACTTTGTTTGGCACTTTGGCCAAGCAGATGCTGAGTTGGATGAGGAAGACCTCCAAACTCCCACCCGTTTCTGTGCACGTGACAGAGATCAGCGCAGGCACCAGCGGGATGATGATGATGGTGACAGGGATCAGAAGCACCCAAGAGCGAAGGAGTTCATAAGGAGGATGTCTGGCTGGATTGAAGGTCGTGGTAGAAACAGAGCGCGTCAAAGTGAACGTGACCGAGGCAGTGGTTGGTATAGAGGGGAATCTTCGCGGGGACCGGGCAAAGTTAGCAGGGCCGGTTCTCCTCCCCCTGCTCGCCATGATATGTCACTGGAAGATCGCAGAGCTCTTAGGATGCTTTGGTAATCCAAGGGACTGAAGGCCAAGTCTACTAATGACAAGTCCACCATCAGAATGGCCCAGGAGCTAGTGGCGAGAAAATGTTGTATCTTGCAGGAGGACCAGCAGCTGGACAACATGACCCTTCAATTATATATTGACATGTATAAACAACCTCTTTCTCAGCATGCTACGGAGGCAATTCTAAAGCTCACAGAGGTGGCTGAGAAGAAGAAGAAAAAAGATGACAGCAAGAAGAAGGCCGGGGATGTCAAGAAGGGCAAGCTCAAAACCAGGGGCAACAAAGAGGCTCTGGCGTAGGCTGGAGCCTAATCGGTGTGCTTCTGTGTCCAGTTAGTTGTGTGTCTTATCTTATGGATAATATCATTCTTTTGCGCATCATGTATGCTCGATGTTCCGAGGCGTTTGGTTGCTTGCAGCTTGTATGGTGGACCTCTACTGGTTGGTTCCAGTTTGGATTTCTGTAAGCTCTGTGTTGAGCTATGTTAGACTCTATTGTGTTGGACCTTTATGTATGGCATGTATCACCAGGCCTGCCCCTCTTCGGCTAGTTGTCTCCCTTTCTTCATGGATATTTTAACACAGCAGTACAATATGTTATCATGGAATGTACAGGGTCTTAATAGTGTAGCTAGGCAGAAAGATGTGAAGCAGATTATCAACTCCTCCAAGCCTGATCTAGTTTGCTTGTAGGAAACGAAGCTGGTCGATGTCAGTAGCGGTATAGTTCGTAATTCCCTGGGCTTGGATTATAAAGATAACTTCTGTTACCTTCCAGCGAATGGAGCTAGCGGGGGCGTTTTAATTGCTGTTAGGGGTTCTTTTCTTCAGCTTCAGAATCCATACCTGACTGCTAACACTATTTCGGCTACTATCCTAGACAACCGTAGAAACATCTCCAGGACTTTACAGGTGTTTATGGCCCGAGGGAGACTTGGAGAAAAAAATGTTCTTAAGAGAGCTAAAGCAAACAGTATGCCTTGCCAGATTGGCTTCTAATGGGGGATTTCAATAATGGGCGCTTGAATCGGCGCCTTATGCTGAAGTTCGGACGAGCTCTAAACCACCTTTAAGTTAAGGAGATAGACCTAACGGGCAAGAGGTTTACGTGGAGCAGCAACCAAGACACGCCTACAATGACTCATATCGGTAGAGCATTCTGTTCGCCCAGCTGGGAAGACCTTTACCCCAACCCGGTGTTGCAGGCTCTATCCTCCTCTTCCTCAGACCATTGCCCGCTCTTGCTTTCTCCGTTAAATGCCCCAGGATCAGGCCCAGGTTCCGTTTTGAATCCTTCTGGACAAGCATGGCTGGTTTCCAAGAATGTGTGATGGAGGTGTGGAACAATACAGTGCCTGATAGCTTGAAACCTCTGTACACCCTTCATACTAAACTAAGTAGGACTGTGAAGGCGCTCCGCAAATGGTCCAAATCCCTGATCCCACAAGGAAAGCTAGCATTAGCAGTTTGTAGAGAAGTGATTCTTCAGCTGGAAACGGCCCAGGTGTCCAGGCCACTTGCTCCATTGGAATGCTCTCTTATCCGCCACCTGAAACACAAAATTTTGGGTCTTGCAGCAATAGAGAAGAGTAGAGCTAAGCAAAGATCTCGCCTCACTTGGAGAGAAAAGGAGATGCCAATACGAAGTACTTTCACATTGTGGCCAATATTACGAAAAGAAAGAACTTCATTCACACCCTTCAAACAGACACTGGCATCATTACAACCCAGGAGGACAAACATACAGCAATATTTGATTATTTTCAGCAGCACATTGGCACATATTCCTCAAGGAGTTGTACTTTGAATTTTGCTAACCTTGGATGGCAACCACATCAGCTGCATCAGTTAGAGCTCCCATTCACTGAACAGGAAATCAGGCAAGCAATATTAGAGGCACCAAAAGAAAAAGCCCCGGGCCGGATGGGTATATCGGTCGCTTTTTCTCTTCATGCTGGAATATCATTAAAGATGTCCTTAGAGCTTTTGATCACTTTTACACCATGAACCAACAGGGCTTACACCTCCTCAACCAATCCTTCGTGGTGCTCATACCTAAGAAGGGCAACCTTCAGCAGTTGAAGGACTATAGGCCGATTAGCTTGACTCATAGCTTTGCTAAACTGGTTTCCAAAGTCCTTGCGAATAGGCTAAGTGCTCTACAGCATCTCATTTCTATCAACCAGTCTGCGTTTAGAGATGCATCCATGATAACTTTGTCTATGTCCAGGAGGCAATTCGAGAACTACACAGAAAGAAGATCCCAACCTTGTTCATCAAACTCGACATTTCAAAGGCATTTGACACTGTTCATTGGCCATATCTCATTGACTTTATGACCCATCTTGGGTTTGGCCAGAGATAGAGGGACTGGATTTCAGCTCTATGGGCCACAACCTCCTCCTCATTCCTTCTTAATGGAGAACCAGGAAGAAGGATCTTACACTGCCGGGGTGTTAGGCAAGGTGACCCCCTTTCTCCATTGCTCTTCTTGCTTGCTATGGAGCCTTTGCATAGGTTGTTTAGGAAGGCACAAGATTTGGGGCTGTTGACCAAGCTCACTCCAGAATGTGATGCATTTAGAGTTTCACTCTATGCGGATGATGTGGCTGTTTTTATCAAGCCCTCACAGCAGGATCTTGCTGTTACTAATTTTATATTCGGCATTTTTGGTCAAGCTAGTGGTCTTATTGCAAACATGAACAAGACTCAAGTTTTCCCTATTCACTGTGATGGAATCAACTTAATTTTTCTGTCACTTTCCAGTCTTACTCTCTCAAGCTTCCCTTGCACATCCCTTGGCCTGCCACTCAGATAAGGAAACCTTCAAGAACAACCCTCCAGCCCATGGTGCAAAAGATTGGCAATAGGCTTCAAGGATGGAAGAGGAATTTCCTGTCCTACTCGGGAAGAGAGTTGCTAGTCAAATCTGTCCTTTCTTCCGTGCCCACATATTTTCTAACGATTTTCAAAATGCCAAAGTGGGCCATTTCAATTATTGATAAGTTCAGGAGAAGCTTCCTTTGGAGGGGAAAAGATCCAGAGCATGTTCATGGAGGACACTGCCTTGTGAACCGGAAAACGTGCATAAGACCTAAAAACTGGGGAGGTTTGGGTATCATGGACCTAGAGAAATTTGGGCGTGCTCTCAGGCTGAGATGGCTCTGGTACAACTGGGATCAGCATGATAGGCATTGAAAAAAATTACTTAAAGTGGAAGATCCTATAATAAGGCAGCTCTTCTTTAATTCCACTTATGTTACCATTGGCAATGGGCTATGTCGGGATCATATCCTCGAGTACTTACGGCCTAGGATTACTCGACGGCCCAAGCTATGATCTACGGCCCATCAGCGATGACCGGCCTGAAGGAAGAATCCTACAATATTTTACAAAGTCCAGCCAAGAGGGTCGGACGCACCCAGTTACAAGAGCCACCCTGACCCTTATAGGGTTGGGGGCAACATAACACCAAGATGGCCAAGTAACCAACTTACTTGCCGACCTCAGGGTCAGGCAACCAACCTACGACAAAGCCCCTGTCAACACAGAGGTATCTGGCGACTGTACAAGGCGGTAGGGCTGTAAAGCAAACGGTAAAGCAACTTTGTCCCCCCTCCTCGACGCTGAACAGGGGACAAACTAAGGACGACAGCCAGCGTCAGAGGACCGTCCAGTGCCAGAGAATCCTCTGGAGCACTCTCGAAGATGCCGTTGGCCCCATCTGTCAGAGAGGGCTCAGTTTTGTGGCGGTCAAGTTTGGTGGCGACTCCATTCGTCAGAGGAAGCTCTATCCCACGGGGATCAAGTTTGGCTATGCCCCACCTGTCAGAGAACATCCAGTTTCGTGAGCGTCAAGTTTCGTTGTGGCTCTCACCTGTCAGAGAGCCACCCGTCTTACCTCACATTGTAACCCCGACCGGTCTCTATATAAAGGTCCGTCGAGGACCCCTGTACAAGAGAGAAGCATATAGAGTAAGATAAATATACACCCACAAAGGTGCGTTAGAGACTCGGCCTGTGTAAGAGCCCTTTCGCCAGTGTAACCCACTCGATCATACGTGAGTTCGTCGATTTCGACCCTTGAAAGTAGGGTATTATAACTCGCAGTGGCTCGAACTGGATTATATTCTTGAGTCTATCACGGATTAGGCCATATCGGTTAGGAAGAACCACACCGTATCCCCTTCGATCTATAAATTCGTGTTGTGCCGGTATACGGAACGCCCGACAGGTAAAATACCCCGTTTTGGGAGGCAAGGTGCCTGGATGGCATGGCTCCTAAAGACCTGGCTCCTAATCTTTACTTAGTGGCCACATATAAGTGCAGGTCTGTTTTCACTGAACTCAATAATCTCAAATGGATAAGAAATTTAAGAAGCGTCAACAGCCCAGCTCTTCTGGATGAGTTTGTTCTCCTCTTCATTGCCCTTTCATCAGTCAGTTTAACTGATCACAGAGACGAAATAGTTTGGAGACGGACGGCCAATGGACAGTACTCAGTGTCTTCGGCTTACAAGTGTCAATTCCATGGCGCCACATCTTACTTCCCTGCTATGAGCATTTGGAAGGCCTCCACTGAACCGAAATGCAGATTTTTTGGATGGTTGATCATGCCTGACAAAGTCCTCACAGCAGAAAACCTGAGCAAAAGAAATTGGCCCTGTAATGCGAGCTGCACTCTCTATTATTATCAGCAGGAAACCACCTCTCATCTACTGACAGAGTGCAATTTCACTAAAGCTTCTTGGAATATGGTTGCCTCTCAATTCGATTTGCCGAACTATAACTCTTTGATTGCTTCTGGAGGTCCGCTACAATGGGTGTGCACTATGCTAGCTGCAGGCGACAGAAAGGAGAAGCCAAAGAAACTTGGATTTTTGCTCTCCTTTTGGTGGCAAATTTGGAAGGAAAGAAACAGACGAACTTTTGATCATAAGGAGAATTCTGCTGCTTATGTGGCAACGACAACTATAGATATGATCCGGTGTTACAATGCTGCCATAGAGCTTCTCCATGTTTAGTCCCTCCATCTGGCTTGTTTTCTCCCTCTTTGTTTTGTTTTATTTTTTTTGTGCTCCGCCAGTGTTTGGCTGTCGGCTTTACTTTGCTGTGTTCTAGCAATTCTCTATTGTAAACTAAACTTGTTTCTGTTCTTATCTATCTTCATGAATGGCAGCGCTCCTGCCTTTGTTTTCCAAAAAAAAAAAGTTTGGTGATGGATATATCTATCTTTCACAAAAGAATATAAGCAGTCATATGAAATCTCAACAAAAGGTTTAAAAAATAAAGCAAAAATCTTAACTCTGAACATATATACTAAATTTATTTCCCTCACAAAAGCACCAGATATTAATCAAGACGCACCAATCCGAAATTGGTTGTTCTGAACTGCACTATATTCCAATAGCTAGCATCTGCGAGGAGTCTGATCCCAATCCCATGTGACGATGAGCCCCAAGGAAGCAATGATGAGGATCATGAACAGTATGAAGACGAGACCCCCGACCTCCTGCGCGTTCCTGCGCGGAAGGATCACCAGCGCGGAGACCGCGAGCCCAAGGCTGAAGGTGGCGAAGAAGCCCTGCCATCGCCGATATCAGATAAGAAATTTAGGGTCTGAGACCAGATGAGTGGGTTGCGGCAACTAACATTTACATACGTACCCTTATTGCGTCCCGCACTGCGTAATGGCATTATGGCGCCACCTGCGCCTCGCATCGTCGGCGGCGACCACCGTCGGGACGGCCAGCGGCGGCAGCGGTCTGCCTGCTTCTAGCAAGCTGCACTACGATACGAATGTTGAAGACGAAATCAGCACCTCCTTGTCAGCGTCGTCAATCCTAGCCGTCCAATGGAGATGGCTGCCGCCCCTTCGCCAGCGGCCAGCCTCCTCCCTCAGGACTAGGGATGGCAGTTTAACTTATGGGTGCGGAACCTGATGCGTTTTGCAGCCAACTGATGTGAACATGGATCTTTATTATTTAAAAAGCACAGTTTTTTTTTCTACGTACACACGACTATATTCACACGAAAAATACATCTAAAGTTATTTTTTTTTTACAAATCTAACATATTTGATATTTTGATAGACACCTCTTATAAATTTAATAGGCAGGGCAAACTACACAATCACATTTCGATACGAGAAGGCAACATGACGCATAATTATTTCAATACAGAAGGTAAAGGTGGTATCATTAGTATAACAAAACTGAAAATATACAAAACATGACTACTTAAAAATTAGCTACAGCAACCAAACTGGACATGCCACATATCTAGGATATCATTAAGATTTTTGATGTCGTGTGCCATAGGTTTTATAGTCCGAGTGCCCGTGCTACGCTACGAACATGTCAATATGATATAATTACTCTTCAACATATAGAGACAACTTGATGCAATACCCATTCAAATTCAAACAAGATAACTTGATGTAATACCCACAATGATTAAACTGTTCAGAATAGCTTATTAGCATATATATTATAATGCCCGTGCTACGCTACAGGATCTGCTGCCAATGTGTATGACCAACATACGCACAAACGACGCTAATCACTAATTGTTATACACAGGCACTTCTAAAAGAAGCTGTCTCGAAGCAGCATGATGAACTCTCTACACCTTGCCTGCAAAATAAGACATCTTAGTTCTCAATTATAATGAAAGGCTTTTTTAAAAAATTAACTCAGAATTCAGAGAACTGATGCATTTCTTCATACCCGAAAGTACCAAAGTCAGCTCACACAATGCTTGGGTATGTCTCAATGTTTTGTGCAATGTGATGCATTTTTTCATAATCAAACCAGCGTAGCACTGGCACTCAACAGAGGCAGGAGCAGGAGGTTTATCCATCCGTCTTTCATGATTCCGAAAGCATGGTGAGAACTCCAAACCTGATGAACACTGAAGCCTACAAATTTAGCATGAAAGGTTCAGGGACAATGTCTTTGCCTTCTGATACGAACATGTATTCAGGTACAATGTCTTTGCCTTAAGATACAAAACCCACCATCGATGATCGATTGGCCCCTGCGGCACTTATTAGCCGGCGGTGGTAACAAGACATATTCGAATGTTTCACGGCCTATCTAAAATCCTGGACTCAGCGGTGCCGGAGCCCTCATCGGCAGCTTGTCCATTGACTGCCTAACTGGCTGCTCCAATTGCCGGGTGACTCCTGCCTGCGGGAGCTGCAACAGCGAGGGCAGCAGCAGTGACCTCATGAGCGGCAGCGGACCCTCACCCCTTTTGAGGGAAGAAGTTCGAGTGCCCGTGCTACGTTAAAGGCAGCGCAATGTAATTCAATCACTTTTCGATATGAAAAAACAATGTGATACAAATTCACTATGATTAATATTCTTTTAAAAAAATTTAATGGTAAATATCCACTAAGCTACTGACAAGACAAATTTATACTATATCCACTCTGATACAAGTAAGAAAATTTGACGCAAAACATGTTCCAATACAGGCAAGAAAATTAAATGCAAAACACACAATGATTAAATTTATTTCACATTGTGTCATGTATGATGAACTAATAAACAACTCATACTTTCAATACTTCGAATACTTCAAGAAGAATTTGTTTACCTGTGGTACGGAAAAGATATTGTCAAATATATTTTGGTATACCCTTCTTGCTTTATTCAGATTAGATGTCGGAAATGCACATCCTCACTGCTACGGGCAAGATAAATTAACGATCTGCGTCACTTTGTTTAAACTATCCACGCGCAATTGCTGGGAGTACAAACATATATGATAAAAAAGTACAAATTCATTGAATGATTGCATTGAATATAAGTGCTCAAAGATTCTCAACATTAACAAATGCAATAAAACATATTTAGGGGAATAATCAGCTTTGTCCACAACTACTTCAATTACTTTTTAGTAGGATTTACTTTCATGCGTGGGAATAAGCACCATAATCCCCATAGAGCAATATCACAGATTCACATGCTTATAAGAAACAATTAGCTTAAAGTGGTGGATACATTTCGAACCGATAGTATCAATCCATGAATGAATCTTGGAGGCGTGCAATTTATTCCAACTGCATCAACTTTTCCACATTTATCAGAAAATAGTAGCACGTACATCTGATTAGAGAGTATCCACTCACAATAATAACACCATTTACATAAAAAAATACCAACACCATCTTTTGAATTGAAGAAAATCATGCAGGATTATTTATGTTGCATTCCTCGAGAAGTTTAGCATATGCCTAGACATGATAATCAACCATCAGAGACAATTTCACAAACAAGCAGTATCAAATGCAAAATAAAATATTCTAACCTGGGCTTCCAATAATTGGAATTATTTCAAAACAATCAAATCAAGACTTGGTTCTGAGAGGACCTGATGTCTCTGTGGATGAACATTTTTCAAGAGCTCTAGTGTATCACTTCACCATTATCCCCCCCTATATAAAGAATAATAAAAGTGACTTCCTAGCAGATGTATGCCACCAAAAATAACTTCTATGTTGAGTAGCCATTAACTTGCACTCTGAGCCATCAGCAAGATATGTCCTGTAACTTCCTATAGATGCTGCAACCAGTACAAGACGTTGCACATGAGAAGATTGGTTTGAATATTCCTTCAGGAACACCTGACAAACTTCCTATGCAATCTCAACACTTTTTATTATTAAGTCAAAAGCCAAAAGCTCAACTAAAAGGGTAAACATTTTACAAAAGTTATTTTGAGAAAGCCACGTTCTCATAGTTCAAAAGCAAAAGCAGATCTGGACGTGCTTTTGCTAGCTGTGAGCGTCGGTTTATATATATTACAATTATATAATTATAAGTATATTACATAATTGTAATTATATAATACATAATTATAATTATATGTAATTATATAATAAATAATTATAATTATATATAATTATAATTATACAATATAATTATATTTATATAATACATAATTATAATTATATATAATTTTATATTACATAATTGAAAATTATGTAATATAATTATAATTATAAATAGTACATAATTATAAATTATATACAAATTTTATATTGCATAATTACATATAATTATACTTTCATTATAACTATATATATTACATAATTATAATTATACTTTTATTAGAATTATATAATTTACATAATTATATTATAATTATAATATATATATACACACACATACATTATTTTAATATTAATATATTATTTTTTTATTTAATATTTTTCCTTGGATCGTAGCGTTAGTATGGGCATCGGTGCTAGTAAATTTAAAAGTTGGTCGAAGAATCCAGAGTGTCAAACGGGCCCTTTTTGTTTGGGCTGCAATTTTAGAATCTATTATGGACCATTAAATTAAAAAGATCGGATCAGGTTGGACCGTGCCTTAAAAGTATAGGATTTTGATTATGGTTTGTTTAGAAAAAAAAATCCGAGTCCACGGATCGTACCCATTTTTAACGCTGCAAGGGCCTCTGAATTTTGATTGTATATTAAATCTATTAGAAAAGTTAGAGAAGTATAGTAGCCCATCGGTCAAATAAATAGTACTATTATTGGATTGAGCCTAATTCTTTAAACAGACTATGATCGAATTGGATAAAAGGCTAAGTTGGATTGGATTTGATATAATAAATTTGGATTGGATAAGTATAGAATCCATTAGGAAAAAAAATAAAAGGCAGAGTTAGAGTTTGGATCGGATTTCGGTCCATTTTAAGGCCTAGACATGGGTAACATTTTTCACCCGCAAATCTCACCCGCACCTGACTTGTGAAGTCATGGGTGTGAGATGGGTTTTTAATTTCACCCGTGGGTGACTTGTGGACACCCAAAACTAACATATTTAATTTTTTTTAGTCCATCCTTCATGGTAAAAATTGAGAAGACAAAGTTTTTATTCTAGCGCATGAGGCTAACATTAGCTCTCTCAAGACTCACCCAAAACCCGATGGATACAAGTGCGGGTTCCAATTTTCACCCGCAACCTCTTGTCTCAGGCAGGTTTTTGCTTGGGAACCTGACCTATCACTACCTCAGAATGAGTGATCAACGACGAAATATCAAGCCGTTGCTAAATTTACAATGTAGGCCAATCAGAGACAGGTAAAACCTTGTCACTGATAAGTCCATCATATGGGGTAAAAGACACCGTTGCTGATAAACGTCATTAGCGACGGCTGTCTCATATAACCTCATTGCTCAGCTCCTTGATGTGGCGCATATATGGTGATGCATTAACACCTGCAACTGCAACTCTCAAGCCATCCAAAAACATAATAAAAAGAAAACTAGGAGTACATTTAGGTGTTTCAAATACTACATTGTTTGCACGTTATATTTTCTTCAAAAAAAAAATTCATCCATTTTGGTTTCACGAGTTCACAACGGGCGTCGTACGTATTTTTCACGAGGCAAGGCACAGCATCTATCCTATACGTGCGTTGAATGCCATGACCCTATGCGCTAAATTGACATAAGTATTGTCTGAGATAACTTCCCAATAGACTCCACCTTTGTCAAATGATAGGAGTATGTGGCTTTCATGGGGACTCAGATTTCGTTATATGTTTCTTCAGAACTTGGCCCATTCAGAAGAAAAAAACATACTCTCTCCGTTTCAAAATATAAGCATTTTTAGATTTGGTTAAAGTCAAAGTTTTATTACTTTCACCATTAATAATATATAAATAATAATATTTTATAATATAAAAATTATATTTTTTAGATTCATCAATAAATAAACTTTCATAAAAATATAATTTTTATATTAATAATTACGTAATTTTTCTAAATATTATTGGTAGAAGTTAAAATATTTTGACCTTATCCAAACTTAGAAATGCTTATATTTTAGAAGGGAGGTAGTAGCTTGTAGACTTTTTTTTTTTTGTTGAACTAAAATGTGAACATATTCAAGATTTTTTTAGAGGAAGTGTATTCAAGGCCTAATTAGTCAGCCTTGGAATACGACATAATCAATGATTCAAGTGTGGCCCAAAAGTTCTGGATACTTCTGTCGAGCGACTGATATTTTGATCAACTAAAAAGCAGTTGATGATAAACAATGCTAAAATCTTCTTGCCTAAATCGTAATCGAGTTATAAGAGAAATCTTAGAATAGAGCGCATCTCAATTTACAATACTGACAAGCAAAGGCAACTCTCCTGCCTAAGGTTTTTTTTTTAATTAGAAAAAGCAAAGACAAAGACCACCTGCAAATTATCTGAACCTCAAGTGCGTTTGGCGGTGCACACGCATGCAAATGCAGAAACGCAAAGAGGTCTTAACTATTCGACGATTATTTTAACCTGATTAATCTGTTTTCTGATCGTGGGTTGTGCTGGAGAATCTTGTGGTGTGTGTTTTTTTTTTAACGAGAATGGTAGCTTCTACAGTCTGAAAATTGACGCAAGTTTGTGTTCCTGATCACAAAGGCTGGAATGGCAACATTAATCATGCCTATGGCCTGAAAAGTATTGCAATCACTTACGAGGCTCTGAAGAAACATAAAGCTCATATATTTTCCACTATGAGAAGAGGTATGATAGCAAAAATCAAAATATTATTTGATATATTTTCAGCCTCGGTCATATTTTCAGATGGTAATGTATGCATGGAGATAGAACCTTTAGCAGTTAACTGGATAGATATGTGGAGTACATTTCATATCTCTGACATCGTCATTTTTCATGATTGTACTGAGAATCATTCAAACAATATGCAAGAGATAATGGAGGGTATGAGACAAGTAGCCTGCATGTCTTACCAGATTTTAATATTGTGCGTGTTAAAACAGATGAGTTCTAAACATATCGTGCCTCTAAATTGTCAGTGTAAGTCATAAAGTAAATTTTTTGATCCGTCACGGAAGGCCTTATTTCGATGATAATCAATTAACCAGTGATGCTTTATTTACTACCATTTTTATTTGTAAAAAGTTAATAGATTCAGTCCAAACCCAAAAAGGAGATTGGAAAAAGAATTTATTTTTTAATGTTCCGGTTGGCATCTTACAGTAATGCCGATTCAGTTCAAACCCAAACCTTCTGTTTGGGCTCATTTGCATGGGCTGCACCATCCAACTTGTGATCTAAATTTTGGGGACAGATACATCTCTTTCACAAAAGAATATAAACAATTTCATCTTAAATCTGAATAAAAGGTTTAAATAGAACAAAAATCTGAACTCTGAATATAGTGAAGTTACTCCCCTCACAAAAGCACCCAAGATATTAATTCAAGATGCACACCAATTCAAATGTGAAGGTTCTAAATTCTAATATACCTAGCATTAAGAGGCGACGGATCCACTGCCATTGTTGTTCCTGAAACTACTATAATCTGATCCCAATCCTATGTGAAGACGAGCCCCATGGAAGCAATTAGGAACACGAGGATGAGAGGTGTGTACGAAGGCATTGCTGCAGATGAGTCTGTTTACTGTAGCTAATTTCTGGAGTTTAAATCAGTTGTATGGTTGTAGCTGCAGCCATGGCTTCCGAACGCACCCCAGCACCACAAGCACAAGGTTTGCCCACGTCAGAATAGAAACTCAAGGTTTGAGAACAAATGAGTGGGTTGCGGCAACATATACTTAATGAGGTGGTGCTAACTAGGCCCATGACAAATGAGCCCTACTAAAAAAACTAGCCCTACTAAAAAAAACTAGCGGGTTCGAGTTGGGTAGATATGAACAGTTGATCTGTCAAATTTAAGGGCTTTTAAATACCATTTGATTGCAAGTGGTGCTATAAAAATCTGCTTATCAATATGTGGGGACAATAAATGTCGACGGGTGAAGCCCAACCACCCTGGATTTTTCCTTTGCTAGCTAATAGTGTTTAGGGAAACAAATATTGCTCAAAAACTATACACTTTATGAAGATATGTGTTGACACAAAAAATTTGCATATTTGAAAGATCGAAAATTCTGGTTTCCTAAACCGAACGCGCCGGTTTGGTAGGCCGAATACCGTAGAAATATCTAAATTACATCCCATAGTGATTATTTTGCAAGAATTGTTTTTCAACATACTTTTCAGGACGTGGAAGATATTTTCGAATAGTTTGGCTAAATTTTACTAAAAAAGCAAATAAGTTCTTGAAAAAGACATGACAATGAAGCCAAATTCATGATTTGAAGATTTCAAGACGTAGCCCTCGTCGAGATGATCAAAACAGATATATAGATCACCTAAATCAGAGGCCGAACGAGGAAAACATGGCCTTAACAAAAATGGCTGCGACAGGGCTGGAGTTTCGGCTGACCCCTTTTTGAAATCAAATTTTAGGTCACCGGAGTGTCCGACCCAGGGTCAGAGTATTCGGTACTCAAAGTCGGTTTTTGGTAGTTTTTACGCCAAATCAGATTTAATTTGTTTCCTAATTAATAAGATTCGTTGCTCCACGAGATAAGACCATCCCGTCTCTATATAAGGAGGCCCAAGGTCGATTGAGAGACCCCCTTCAATCATGAATCAAATACATCTTTACTTTTTATTTCTTTTACCGTACTCTCTTCTAAACTCTAATTTCTGTTTTTTTCGCTCCGGCGATGTTTGAAGATGATCTAGCTAGCCTGCCGAGCCGGGATCAATCCTAGAAAGATCTTGCTCTGATGGGGTCCCTCCTGAGCTTGATCTTTCAGGTGCTGTTGAGATCATACCTAGATGATCCTGTCGTGTCACACACGAACGTGCGCATGGTGCATTGATCCAGATCTTTTTGACGTCAATACATTTTTTGACGACTCTGCTGGGGAAGAAGATTTAGGTTATCATAGCCGAATCTATATTCTCCAGTCATGAGCTTCGAAGACGATGAAGATAACTACTCCGCGGTGACATTTGACGGATTGCCTGACGATGCAAAAAATGCATTCAATGATCGTATGAATAAGAATCTGCAAGAATTTATTTCATGCCACAACTAGGATCGACAAGGCAACGTCAAGCAAATCAAAGATTCATTTACTAAAGAGGTAAATCCTTATCTTGAATTGGCTATTGAGAAGCCGACTAATGTTAATATGGATCTTGCTATTGATGCTTGCAAAAGGCCAACTAATGATGTGGTTGGCCAAATAGAGACATGTCAAATTCGACCACTACAAGCCAAATCCAATAAAAGTGTAGAAATTTTGCCGACTACCACACTCGGGGGGGGGGGGGGGCACAATAATCCACAAATCAGTCCAATCGGTTTTAACACCCATCAGACGGTTTTTCTAAAAATCATGAAAGTAAGAAAAAATCAAAGATGTTGAAGCCCAAAAATACCGAGATTGGTGTGTGGAAAGTTATTGAACCTAGATGTCGGAATAAGCATCAAATTAGAAAGCCAAAATTCGAAGAGTTTCATGCTAAATCTCAAAAGGAGGAAAATATCAAAGCTGTTAGTCGACATACAAGTTATGCGCAAAAGAATCCAATTCCAACACCGTATATAGGTCATAGGAATCGACAATGCAATAAATCTCATGTATCGATGTCGTTTCCATCTTAGGAACCACCTATGTCTCAACCGTTGGCATCTTAATATAGCACATTTTATTCTTATTCCCCATGGTATTCGTGGATGCCCCCTCCTCCGATGTATTTCTATCGAAATTCAATCTCTTACGGAGGATCAACAAAGAATAGGTCACCACCTATACAAAGCTACTGTTTTGATCAAAAGAATCGGTCTTCAGATAAAACTAAACAACAGGTGGTTAGACAAGTTTATCATATCAAGAAGGATTGGAATTTAGAGAAAAAATCAGATACGAAAATTGAGGAAAAGTTGATTATCAATACATCAGCTAATAACAAACCTTGCCCCGAGCATGACTTAGAAAAGAAGACTGAACAAAAGTCATATTCGGTTGGCGGGCAAGGTATTAAGAAAAAGAAGAAGGTGAAAAGCAAGCCGACCTTTGACGAGCTTCTATCCAAATATAAGGAGGCTGAAAGAATGGAAAGCAATAAGATTGATGAGCCAAGAAAGAGCCAATGGAGGAGATTTCCATCGCTAAAACAAAAGGTACCTCAACCTCATTGACGAATACCTCATTGATCTTCATCACTTATTCCATCAATGCATATACCATGGACTGCACATTTGAATATGTTTCACTACCATCTATGGTTTCATTATGCTCTTTGATGAGGACATCTCTCCTTTAGATACACACAAGACTCATCAAATTAGTATTAATGAAACTCACGCACGATAGTAGAGATAGAGGTGAGCTCGTTTCTAAACATATGTCTTCTTTTCTTTGAGAATAGATTGTTACCTAATATATCATGATTAGAAACATTGGAGAGGGTCAAGGGAAGCATAAAAATGGACTTGGAGATGCTCAAGATCAGCATCGCACGTTCGACCCCGGAGGAGATCCAAACAACTCGGGTTCGAGTCTGACTCGAACTCTAAGAGCAACCTGCACTAAAACGAATGCCTCAGTTTCATACGAGTTCCATTTTGAACATTCTAGATATGGATGAAAAGCTAAAGAGATAAGATTTCCAACGGATCTAATCTCGTGCGAAAATACTTCTTAGATCTTCAGCAATTAAGAAACAATACGATATTCAAAATCTGTTAGGGTGTTGCAACACTATCTTTTGGCTTTTGGGCCGTGTATCTTTTCTAGCCCTATTAGTATTAGAGTTTTTCTCTAAGGTCGTCCTAAACTCTATATAATTAGTAGCCGCCATTATTAGGGTTAGGCTTTGATTAGTTTTCTTCTGTTATCAAACAATTTTGTCGTTTGACGGTTTGTTAGTTATCCAACTTCATTAATTAATTCAGATTTTGCATTTGAGTTGCGTTCTTCCTTGCTCTTCCTTGTGTTGTTCGATTCGCAGGCTGAGATTAGTCTTCTTGGTGAGGTCAATCGTGTGTGCACGGTTGATAACAAGAGGAGAAGTGGTGCTGCGATTGCGAGGTTCGAATCGTGTTGATTGGAGGCTGGATCCATTGTGTGTTGCATCTCCACCAAATCAAGAGTTACCATGACTTGATGGAAGATTGAGAACCACGTAAACATCAAGTGGTAATCAGAGCTTCAGGTATACCATCAAGTTCAAATCTATCTTTATTTATTTTGCATTCATACTATCGTCTACAGAAAAGCCGCAACACAAAAAAATTAGTAGATCGTTAGGTGTTTCCTTGTCCAAGCAGTGTTTAACCTTTACATAATTTTATTTCACAGTCTGTAGTGTTGAGTTTGTATCCCTAGTTTGTGTTTCGGTTGCTAGATTTGAAATCTTTTTGCATACAGTTGTTTGCCTTCATCGTTCATCCTTTGCATCATTCAGATCTGTTACCATGTTCACATTTGTTAATTGTTTTTTGCATTGAAATTTTATCCCACTCACCCACACCATATTTTGATCACAACCAGATCCACTCTTCATAGATCCACCTCTCTATATTTATCCGCTGCTCAATCATCCATAAAAATATACATAAAATTCGCATCTAATTTGAAATACGAATCTGTTTTCAGCCTTTTAAAAAAATCTGATTCGAAGATCCATCATTAAAATAGTCATAACTTTTGTTTTTGACTTTAAATTAGACATATAAGTAATTTTTGGGTATCTACAAAAAGTTTCCCATCATTTGATGATCCTGGATTCAACAAATTCAGAAAAAAAGTTTATGTTTTTGCGCTCCGAAGTTTCAGCATAGATTTTAACAGAAATTTGAGATTTCCTTCAGGCCACATCTTTCATCATATTGATCTGAAATTTGGGTGTGTACCATATTTTGTGCTTCTGGTTCAGAGAAAAATACCAAAAAATAAAAAAAAATAATTTTTTTAAGATCTAGAAACCAGGAATTAAAATTTGCTGATTTTTCAAGTGCTGAATAGTTTGCTGATTTTTGTAGGTTTATCATTTGTATTGTTGCTGTCCTTTGATATTTTTATTCATATTCTTGTAACATCTGGATTTTTTATAAGATTGGGCCAGTAACGAGAATGTAATATTTAGAACACTTATTTAATATTACTATCTATTCTAGAATTGTGATCCACTAATCATTATTTCAGCCCTCCAAGCTCCACATATTCACCTCAGATCAGCACTGTATTTGACCCTGCAATTGTGGCATTATGACTCTCTGGTTTCTCCTGTCACTGGTTGCACATCTTTTGCTTTGCTTTGGTAAGAATCTTGCAAAAGCCCGGTAAGGTGTTTTTTTTGCGGAATTTCACCACCCATGTCACTATAGTTGTAGGAATAATATTTTGTGCTGTATATATACTATTTTTCTAACCATGACAGAGATAAAAGGAGGTGAATACAATGTGAGTAGTGTTTTGCAAAGAGTCCTTGATAATATCGATGCAAACTTTAAAAAACGTATTGAGTTTGTAGAAAATCTGACGGCAAGCCTTAAGAGATGTAATTCACCGCAAAGAGATGTTGCACATAATCAAAAGATGCATGAGGTTCAGAACATTGCTACATCCTCTCCTTGCACAAGTAATTATATTCTTTCATCTCTTCCTTTATATGATGGTTTAGATTCTATTAAATATATTACTTGGGAAAGAGTGATGGATAATCTACTTGGACAATGCCTTATGTGTGAAAGAAGAAAGCTTTTAAATGTTGATCGTGCATTAGTTGATCATGCTTTAACTTTGTGGCAATTTTTATATACAACAAAAAAATATTCTCAGACATGGAGTGACGTTAAAATTTTAATGAGAGAAATTTTTGT
>BCLG01000474.1:112805-127220 GCA_001602295.1 Zoysia matrella
AGTGCTGAAATTAAATATTTCACACCCATTACATGTGAAAATGATGAGCTGAAATTGTTGTCTTCTCCAAACATTGGGGTTATATAGAATATGATTACTTTTGTGACCTTTCTATAGTAGAGAGGATAATATTTTCGAAACTTGAATTGCCTTTGTTTACTAGAACCAATTTTTATGTTATATGCAATTATGATTCTAGAGGTGTCTTTATGGTGCATAGAGTTTATATTTACTCGAATTTGAAGTCCTCTTGCATAATGAAAATAAATGACAAACTAGATGATCGAAATACAAAATATCATGACATGTCATATTTATCTAGTTTTTCTAAGACAATACACTTTATAGCTTGTCATAAGAATGATAATGATGCTGATTATGCAGATTATTTTAAAAATATATTTTGACAAAAAGTTCATCTTACTGATTTTTATGATAAAAATACTCCATATAATGCTTTGGTGTGCAACGATGCCTTGTTTGCATCTCGTGATTTTTCTAGCTATTTGTGCGCTCCTGTTACTAACGATTTACAGAAGTATCATAATAGCCAATGGAGCAAGCCGAGGACGGCTTTCCATCAAAAAGGACAGAATGATGAGATTACAAAGATCTTTGAACCCTCAAGTGATTGCATTCAAATACCTCTGCGGCCTCCACCTTTTCATGCAGGTTGCAAGGCATGGTGTAGTCGAAGTCTCGACAATGAACTTGAGTCGAGGACGACTCCAAAATAAGAAGGGAAGGATTATAAGGACATCTCTCTTTTAGATACACACAAGACTCTTCAAATTAGTATTGATGAAACTCACGCATGACAGTTGAGATTAGAAGTGAGCTCATTTCTAAACATATGTCTTCTTTTCTTTGAGAATAAATTGCTACCTAATGACTTTATCATGATTAGAAATATTAGAAAAAGTCAAAGGAAGCATAAAAAAAGACTTAGAGATGCTCAATATCAGCATCGCATGTTCGACCCCGAAGAAGATCCAAACAACTCGGGTTCGAGTCTGACTCGGACTCTAGGAGCTGCCTGCTCTAAAACTGATGCCACAGTCTCGTATGAGCTTCGTTTTGGACGTTCTAGATATGGATGGAAAGCTAAGTAGATAAGCTTTCCAACGGGTATAATCGCATGTGAAAATACTTTCTAGATCTCCGGCAATCAAAGAAACAATATAATGTCCAGAATCTGTTAGGGTGTTGCGACACTATCTTTTGGTCTTTAAGCCTTGTATTTTTTCTAGGGCCATTAGTATTAGGGTTTGCCACTAAAGTCGTTCAAAACTCTATATAATCAGTAGCTGCCATCATTAGGGTTAGGTTTTGATTAGTTTTTTCTGTTATCAAACAGTTTCGTTGTTTGACTGTTTGTTAGTTATCCAACTTCGTGATTTAATTCAGATTTCGCAATTGAGTTGCGTTCTTCCTTGTTCTTGCTTGTGTTCTTCAATTCACAGGCTGAGATTAATCTTTTTGGTGAGGTCAATCGTGTGTGCATGGTTGATAATTAGAGGAGAAGTGGTGCTGTTATTGCGGGGTTCGAATCATGTTGATTTGAGGCCGGATTAATTGTGTGTCGCATCTCCATCAAATCGAGGGTTACCACGATCTAACGGAAAATCGAGAACCATGTCCACATCACTCTTTGGTTCCCATGCCATCATAATCAATATCTCCATTGGTCTTTACCAAAGGGCAATATGCAAGGGTGGCCACTAGGGCCATACAAAGATTTCTACCAATAAACTGAACTTCAACGTTCAAATTGCTGAAATATTTAGTTGATACGATCTAACATATTACTGCTGCTAATAGAATATTATTTCGGCTATCTCACTAGTTTTTATTGAATATATCAGTTCTGAATAATCGATATCTTGTTTATCATCATACTTTAGCAATTTTGGGTAACAAAAATATTTTTTGTCACGCTAGCTTTGCCAAAAACCAGGTGAGGCATATATTGACACCTAAATTTTGCATCTTTGGAAGACCGAAAATTCAAGTTTCCTAAACCTAACGCTCTGACTTGGTAGGCCGAATACAGTAGAAAATAGCTAAATTTTGTCCCATAGTGATTATTTTGCAAGAATTATTTTCCAACATGTTTTTCAGGATGTAGAAGATATTTTCGAAGAGTTTGAGAAATTCTACTAAACAAGGAAAGAAATGCTTAAAAAATATGAAGATGAAGTCAAATTTATGATTTGAAGGTTCCATGATATAGCCCTCGCCGAGACGATCAAAAGGATATATGGATCACCTAAATCGGAGATCGGACAAAGAAATCGTGGCCTTAACAAAAATGACTGTGATAGGGCCAGAAACTCCAGCAGACTCCTTTCTGGAACCAAATTTTAGGCCACCGGAGTGTCCCGCCCAGGGCCGGAGTATCCAGTATCTGAAGTTGATTTTTGTTAGTTTTTGCGCCAAATCATATCTAATTTGTTTCCTAATTAATAGGATCGGTGGCTGCATATGTAACGACCGGATTTTTCTTACCTCTCGATAAGTCCCGATCATCCGTGACCTTACCAATCCCAGGAGGTTAGCAAGCACGGTATCACAAGCGATCAATCAAGAAACCATAACAGAAGCATTAAACAAGAAACAAAAATAGAAAATAGCAAGTCAATGCAAATTTATTAGAATGCAATCCTCCAAAGGGGGTCCATCAGCATGCAGGCCGAAAATATCTCAGAGCAGAAAGATCACTATCGAGAAATCTATAGAAAAGAAGCAACGGAAGCATCATCATAGCAGCGACAGTGAACCTCCTCCACACAAGCATGTTTGAGTATAGGGGCTGACTTCATGGTCCGTCGAAGACGTAGTCGAAGTCGAAGCTGTGGGTATCTTCTGAAAACAATAAATTAGGAAGCAGTAAGTACGAATACTCAGCAAACCGCGTACTACCTATCAATAATGTATGCATGCAAATAGTTTCAAAGGTAAAAGCTGGCTCAAGTGCTAAATGCAAGTTTAAAACATTTTGTTTTATTTTAAAGATGCAAGAAAGATTTATTTTAAAACTATGAAATTTTATTATCCTGCTCCGCAGAGATCTCTGTTATCTCAGACAGGGGTTTATTTTAAATGCCGGTGCAACCTCCACACCCGGCCATAGCTCAAAGGCCGGAGTCTAAAATATTTTGAAATAGAAGAGGAGGGAACAAAACAAATCTACTTAACGAGAAGCACAACTCAGAGGGTGTCCTTCCAAAAAGACGTGGCAATGCACATTGACTGTAACTCTACAGAGTGTATGCACCTGGACTTACGAGAAGTGCCATCGGTAACTACCGTCGTAGTCCTGACGAACACACAAGACCTATCCACAAGCTTTAACTGGCGTTATCTGTCTTCCAGGATAAAGATATCAGGTGCCTACGCAATCGGATCCTAAAGCTGTGAAGAGCCTACCACTGATCAGGTGAGGTATCTCGATCTTATGTGTGGAGTCATAGCTCTAAACTATACTAACATATCACCGCCAACCCACGGGTAAACAACCAGTCTCGACAAGCTTTAAGATCAAGCCACTGCCCATACAGGGTAACATGGTGTGTATGGTTGTCAACTGAGCTTACAAGGCCCAAAAGATTCAGTCCTTAATTGTCGGGGCAGACACTCTCTCCAACTTCAACGTCAACAACCAAAAAGTCTCACGGAAAGATCCCAACCCGGATCTTTCCGTTGTGCCCGCTACAGGTACGCTCATAAGGACTTCTCAAAAGTCCCTCAGCTCCTTATACTCCATCCTACCCCAACTAAATAGTTATGTATAGTTATTTGTAAAACTCACATTTGAATCACTATTCAAAATCATTTAACACAAATATCATTTTTATAGTGATAGGTGTGAGATAAAAATAAATGTGACTAAACATGGCTAAGCATAAAATAAAATAATTATTCTAAAGCAATCCTAGGGCTCACATTTTGTGGAACAAAAAATAGGCATAGCTTAGGACTGTTGCTAGCATATTTTAAAAACAGTTGGCATGCAAATTAGGGTTGCAAACAAAACATGCAGTTTAAAATACAGGGTACAAAAGTGATCAAGAAACATGGCTTGCCTGGCAGATCAAGATCGTAGTCGAGATCCGGGTCGTCAAACTGAGCAGCCTCACAGTACTCTACTCGAGATCACCAGCTAAACACAACGTGAACCGAGGTGAGACTAAGTATGCGATAATTTAAATTTGAATAATTAAATTCAAATTTAAATTACTAGGCTAAACGTGCTCAAAATGTTCTCCGAAAAGTTCTACACGACGTTCTCGACGAGATGAATTTAACAAAATAATTTTGAAAATCTTTTGAGACCAAATGGAGTTTCCCAAAAATCTCTGAAGATTAACCGTACGAAAAGAATTCCACCGGACAGAAAAAGCTTTGGGTTGCTCCTGCTCTAGACCTGCTCTCGGGAGCAGTACGCTCTGGCAAGCCTTCTGACAGTAGTCACAGATCAAGCGGAGCTCTTCTCTAACGGTCCCAAGAACCACACACAGCACAACTTGGGCCAAAACTTCATCTACTGCAGACATCGATCCCTACCAAGGCAGTCAACGGGGAAAACTCAAACAAAACTACAAATCTGTAAATGAGCTCGCTGAATTTTAACCTGACCATCAGTGCACTGGTTCCAAAACTAACCTCTTACTCAAGACTTAATTCCTTTTCTAGAACCTCAACATCAGCATGCAATCTCTTCTCACGGCCACCAATCCTGATATCTTGCGCTCAAACCTGGACCAATACCTCGACGACCACCGGCAACAGCTCCAACTAGCACAACCAGCGAGAACTAAACCCAAAACCTGTTGCTCATGACGCACTGAACAGCAACAAAACAGGAAGACTACCGCAGCTAGTCGACGCACTGAACGCTCTAGAACAATGCCGCACTGCTCAAACACAACCACAACCGCACAGCATAACTGACAGTGACTTCAAGTAAAACTAGAACCGGAAGTGCACAGATAAGACAGCTCACCACCGATTTGAATAGAGAGGTCGACGCGGGACAGCGTAGGGTGACGCGGGACGGCGCAGGGCGACGCGGGACAAAACGGTGACGGCTCGAGCGACGGGCGGCGTGAAGTGCACCGACGCGGATGGGACCTGATCGAAGGCGGCGGGACCTGTGCGCAGGGACCGGCGGCGGTTGTCGGAGTTCCACATGTGGATCGAGGACGACAGGGGCGGCGCGAGGCTCGATGGAGAGAGGCGCGGCTTGATGGGGACGCGGAGAAAACGCTGCTCGCCCGATCAAATCTATTTTTGAACTTGGAAGAGGGGAAAGGAAAATAGGGAATAAAAGAGGGGTTGGTGGAAAGGAATAAGATGGAGTGGGTATTTATAGGGGAGATAAATTAGGGAGGTTTGGAAATTAATTAACGGCTGTGGGAATTAATCTCGGCCCAACAAAAGCCAGTGGACCGAAATTATTTTGACGTCAGAAAATTAAAAGGAGAAATTCAAAATCGAACAGAACGAATTTGAGAGAATCTCCACTTCGATTAATTTGAAAATTTTGGATTGTTATAGACTCCCCCCTTACAGTATCTCGTCCTCAAGAACAAGAAGCGGACTCAAACAGATTGGAAAATTCCTTCCTCGGACTCTCTTCCTTCTCTCAGGTAGCCTCTCGCTCGGTGTGGTTGCTCTATTTGACCTTGAAAAACTTGATCTTGGACCTTCTCGTCTCTTTAAACGTTTCATCAAGAATCTTCATAGGGTACTCCAGGTACTCGAGCGTGTCTTGAATACTCAAAGTATCAGGGATAACTTGCTCTTCTGGCACTCGAAGACACTTCTTTAAATGAGAGACGTGAAACACAGGATGCACACCCGCCAGCTCGGATGGCAACTCCAACCTGTAAACAAACTCACCGATCTTTCTTAGAATCCGAAAAAGACCAACAAACTTCGGAGCTAACTTTCTTCGAACATGAAAGCGACGCGTGCCACGAAGAGGTGAGACCTTGAGATACACCCAATCATCAACCTCGAAAGAAAGGGCCCTCCTTCTCCTATCCGCATAACTCTTCTGACGGCTCTGAGCAACCCGGAGATGCTCTCTGATCTTCTCAACCTTCTCTTCTGCAATTTTGATAGAGTCAGGACCGAAGAAAGACCTCTCACCAACCTTTGACCACATGAGCGAGGTACGACATCTCCTACCATACAACATCTCAAAAGGTGACATTCCTAAGCTGGCCTGAAAGTTGTTGTTGTAAGAGAACTCCGAAAAAAAAGGCTGTCTTCTCAGCTCTGCCATAGGTGATCACACAAACCCTCAACATATCCTTCAGAATCTGGTTCACACGCTCTGTCTGACCATGTCTGAGGATGATAAGCTGAACCGTACACCAGATGTGTACCCGTAGCCTCATGCAAGCTCCACCAGAATCTCGCGATAAACTGAGGCCCGCGATCTGATAGAATGCTCCTCGGTGCACCATGCAACCTCACGATGTGATCAATGTACAACTTTGTCAACTGATCAACTGAGTACCTCTCGCTCACAGGGATGAAATGAGCAGTCTTCGTCAAACAATCCACCACCACCAAGATAGTATTATGATGGCGAGACGTCATCGGCAAACCTGTGATGAAATCCATACTGATGTCATCCCACTTCCAAGAAGGGATCGATGACGGCTTCAGCAATCTAGCCGGTCTCTGATGCTCAGCCTTAACTTGCCGGCAAACATCACACAAGGCAACATACTCAGCAATGTCTGCCTTTATGCCAACCCACCAGAAACGAGTCCTCAGATCCTCGAAATCTTAGTGCAGCCTGGATGGATGAAATACCTCGAATCATGAGCCTCTCTCAGAATGGCATCCCGCAACTCTAGCACTCTCAGAACATAGATACGGTCCTCAAACCACAAAGCACCCTGCTGATCCACACAGAAACCAGGTGCCTTGTCTTTCCGCATCTTCTTCAAGATCAACTGAATTTCCCGATCACGTCTCTGAGCTGACTTGATCCCCTCAATCAACAACAGCTGCAACCTGAGCTCGTGCAAGAAACCCTAAGGAACAATCTCAACTCCCAAACAGGTCATATCTGCAAGAAGCTCTGACTGCCCAGACATCAAAGAAGAATAATAAGCCTTGCGACTCAAAGCATCCGCTACCACATTGGCTTTACCCGGGTGATAGTTGATACTAAGATCGTAATCCTTAATCAACTCGAGACACCTCCTCTCCCTCATGTTCAGCTCTGCCTGTGAAAGATATACTTGAGACTCTTGTGGTCGGTGTAGATCTCACATCTGTTGTCGATCACATAGTGCCTCCAAATCTTCAAAGCATGGACAACAGCCGTCAACTTTAGATCATGCGTCGGATAGTTCAACTCATGCTTCTTCAACTGCCTCGAAGCATAACACACCACCTTCTTGTTCTACATCAGCACATAACCCAAACCCTGACGAGAAGCATCACAAAAGACCTGAAAATCTTGGTGAATATCCGGCAAGGTCAAAACAAGTGCAGATGTCAACCTCATCTTCAACTCTTGAAAACTCCTCTCACAAGCATCTGACCAAACAAAAGGCACTCCCAACTGAGTCAACTCAGTCATAAGCTTAGCAATTCTGAAGAAGTTCTCAATGAATCGACAATAGTAACCTGCCAATCCAAGAAAACTTCTCACCTCAGAGACTGACCTCAGAGACTCCCACTCCACAACAACCTTGACCTTCTCGAGATCAACGGCAACTCCCTCAGTTGTGACAACATGACCTAGAAAAGCAACTTTCTCCAGTCAGAACTTGCACTTGCCGAACTTGGCATACAGCTGGTGAGACTTCAACCTCCCAAGCGCAACTCTCAAATGCTGTTCATGCTCTTTCGGTGACTTGGAGTAGACGAGAATATCATCAATGAAAACCACCACGAACTTATCTAACTCAGCCACGAACTCTTTGTTCATCATGTTCATGAAGTAGGCAGGGGCATTAGTGAGTCCAAAAGAAACGACCATGAACTCATAAGACACATATCTCGTCACGAACGAAGTCTTCGGAATGTCAGAAGGACGAATCTTCATCTGGTGATACCCCGATCTCAAATCAATCGAGGAAAAGAACTTCACACCCTTCAACTGATCAAACAAATCATCGATCCTCGGCAAAGGGTATTTGTTCTTTATCATCACCTTATTCAAAGAACAATAGTCAATGCACATACGCATTAACCCATCTTTCTTCCTCACAATAAGCACTGGGGCTCCCCATAGAGAAGTACTCGGCCGAATAAACCCTTTACTCAATAGCTCATCGATGCGCTCCTTAAGCAAAGCAAGCTCATCGGAAGACATCTGGTACGGCCGTTTGGCAATTGGCACAGTACCAAAAAGCAAATCGATCACGAACTCAACATCCCGATCCGAGGGTGTCCTGACAACTCATCTGGAAACACCTTCAAAAACTCATGAACAACTGGAATCGGCTCCAAAGACAACTCCTGCAAGCTGTAAACTAAAGGTGAAACTCTGGACGCTCTAGGAGCGCACTCTACTCGAACATCGTAGTGGTTAACCAACGACACAACCCTCTCAGCACAAGTGATGACTCCCTTGTACCTCGCTAGCCAATCCATCCCCAAGATGACATAAATGTCACGCGAGGAAAGGACGATGAGATCGGCTAGGAAGACCACACCCTCAATCAAGATCCGAACACCTCTACACTCAACACGACTCTTATAAACTCTAAGAGGTGAAGTCGTAAGTGTAGGTATAGCTAAGAGTGACGTAGGAAGACTATGTGTACTCGCAAACGCCGACGACACAAATGAGTAAGTAGCCCTTGAATCAAACAAAACCGTCGCTAAGTGAGAGTGAACCAAGAACTCACCAATGACGACATCGGGTGCCTCCTGAGCCTCCTCCACAGAGATGTGGTTCAGACAGCTGCGCGTGACGCTCGGCTGGGCAGCGCCACGGCCCGCTGAACGTACTCTTCGACCTCCAGACTGGTGCGGTGGCCTAGCGGGAGTGGCAAACGGAGAACCACCTCCCCAGTACCCTGCTGCTGACGCCTCGGGCACTCGAAACAGCGAATCGAGGGCTGACCTGCTGTCGGACGGAAAGCGGACTGCTGCTGCTACTGGAAAGCACCTCCTTGATTCTGAGAACCCAGCCGCTGAACTGAAACTGGAGCAGGAGCAGTGGATCGGGCGAAGGTGATATGTCCCGATCCCTGCTGAAACGATCCGCTGAAGCGCTGATGCTGAGAAGCCTCACGACTGGTTCTCTAACTAGCTGCCCTCCTCTTCGCATCTTTGGACCATCAAACTTTTGAAGCGACACCTTCAAAGCCCGACACCTGTCAATGAGCTCTCGAAGACTCCTCTGAACACACCATCAAGGTACGGAAGTATGGTGAGATGCAAGCCCTTCCGAAACCAGTACATCTTGCGGCGCTCGGTCGAAACCTCCTTTGGTGCAAAGCGACTGAGTTGGGTAAAACGGTTGGTGAACTCTGTGATAGACGTATCTCCCTGACGAAGGTTACAGAACTCCTCCACCTTCGCCTCTATGGCTCCCTCAGAGATGTGGAAACCACGAAAAGCGGTGACGAAGTCGTCTCAAGTGAACTGCTTTGGATCGTCAAGAGTGGTGTAAAGAGTGTCCCACCAAGCACCAGCTGCACCTGTCAACTGGTGAGTCGTCAAACGAACGGCTTTCTGATCGTCACACTGAATCAGATGAAGCTTCTTCTCAATGTCCCTGAGCCAATCGTCAGCATCCAGAGGGTCAACTGCACGATCGAAAGTGGGTGGGCTCATGCTCAGGAACATAGCCATGCGAGAACCGGCTGGCTGGTGTTACTGTGCTGCATCAGGAGCATGAGCACGTTCACGAGGCTGCTGCTGTGACTGCTCGACAATCCGCTCAAGCAGAAGCGTCTCTCAAGCCATTACCTCCGCAAGGTTCAGAGTAGCTGGAAGCTCCTCACCAGGCGCGGCAATACCGACAGGCTCAACTCTAGGGTCCATGGCGGCTTCTCTACCACGTCCTCCAGCCTGAGGGATTGGTGCTTTAGCACGGCCACGCCCTTGACCAACACCGGGCGCGTCAGCCGCAGCTGACATCGGTACACGGCCACCAGCACCGCGACCATAACCTCTGGGGGCAACACCATGACCACGCCTCGCGGGTGGCGGTACCTCAGGGTCCTCCAGAGCGGCCTCCTCGAAACGAGGCTGAAAGCGTTCAGACCTCCTCAGAGCCATCTGTTGCAGAAAATATTTCTGATTAGAAAGATAACATCAGCAGAAACTAGGATTATTGAAAAAGACAGAAAATCAGTAGATCAGGACAAGAATAACTAGACAAGCACAATTCCAAGCAAACAAGACTTCCATCAAGCAAACGACAAAATTTAAAAAAACAACTTTTATGATGAAGGTTTGATAGCAGATTCGTAAATCTAAAATATTTCTTAGTTACGTCCAGTTTTACAGTTTCGCTCCTATAGTCAAGTATGGTTCTGATACCACCTGTAACGACCGGGTTTTTCTTACCTCTCGATAAGTCCCGATCATCCGTGACCTTGCCAATCCTAGGAGATTAGCAAGCACGGTATCACAAGCGATCAATCAAGAAACCATAACAGAAGCATTAAACAAGAAATGAGAATAGAAAATAACAAATCAATGCAAATTTATTAGAATGCAATCCTCAAAGGGGGTCCATCTGCACGCAGGCCGAAAACATCTTAGAGCAGAAAGATCACTATCGAGAAATCCATATAAAAGCAGCAACAGAAGCATCATCATGGCAGCGACAGCGAACCTCCTCCACATAGGCATGCTTGAGCGTAGGGGCGGATTTCACGGTCCGTCGGAGACGTAATCGAAGTCGAAGCTGCGGGTATCCTCTGAAAACAATAAATTAAGAAGCCGTGAGTACGAATACTCAGCAAACCGCAAACTACCTATCAACAATGTATGCATGCAAATGGTTTCAAAGCTAAAGACTGGCTCAAGTGCAAAATGCAAGTTTAAAATATTTTGTTTTATTTTAAAGATGCAATAAGATTTAGTTTAAAACTGTCAAATTTTATTATCTTGCCCTGCAGGGATCTCTGTTATCTCAGACGGGGGTTCATTTTAAATGTCGGTGCAACCACCACACCCGGCCACAGCTCAAAGGCCGGAGTTCAAAACATTTTGAAATAGAAGAGGAGGGAAGAAAACAAATCTACTCAATGAGGAGCACAACTCAGAAGGTGTCCTTTCAAAAAAGACGTGACAATGCGCATTGACTATAACTCTGCAGAGTGTATGCACATAGACCCACGAGAAGTGCCATCGGTAACTACCATCGTAGTCCCGACGAATACACAAGACCCGTTCACAAGCTTTAACTGGCGTTATCTGTCCTCCTGGATAGGGATACTAAGTGCCTACGCAATCGGGTCCTAAAGCTGAGAAGAGCCTACCACTGATCAGGTGAGGTATCTCGATCTCATTTGAGGAGTCATAGCTCTACACCACACTAACACGTCACCGACAATCCACGGGTAAACAACCAGTCTCGGCAAGCTTCAAGATCAAGCTACTGCCCATATAGGGTAATGTGGTGTGCATAGTTGTCAACTGAGATTACAAGGCTCAAAGAACTTGGTCTTTAATTACCGAGACAGGCACTCTCTCTAACCTCAACGCTAACAACCAACAAGTCTCACGAAAAATTCCCAACCCGAATCTTTCCGTTGTACCCACCACAGATACGCTCACAGGGACTTCTCAAAAGTCCTCCAGCTCCTCATACTCCATCCTGCCCTCGCTAAATAGTTATGTATAGTTATTTGCAAAACTCACACATTTGAATCACAGTTCAAAATCATTTAACACAAATTTTATTTTATAGTGACAGGTGTGAGATAAAAATAAATGCGACTAAGTATGGGTAAGCATAAAATAAAAAATTATTCTAATGCAATTCTATGGCTCACATTTTGTGGAACGATAAATAGGCAAGGCTTAGGAGTGTTGCTAGCATATTTTAAAAACAGTTGGCATGCAAATTAGGGTTGCAAACAAAACATGTAGTTTAAATACTGAGTATAAAAATGATCAAGTAACGCGGTTTGCCTGACAGATCGGGATCTTAGTCGTGATTCGGGTCGTCGAACTGAGTAGGCTCACGGTACTCCTCCTCGAGATCACCAGCTAAACATAACACGAACAGGGGTGAGACTAGGTATGCGATAATTTAAATTTGAATAATTAAATCCAAATTTAAATTACTAGACTAAACGTGCTCAAAACGTTCTCCGGAAAATTTTACACAATGTTTTCGACGAGTCGAATTTAACAGAATAATTTTGGAAATCTTTTGAGATCAAACAGAGTTCCAAAAAATCTTTTGAGAGCAGTTCGCTCTGGCAAGCCTTCTGACAGTAGTCACAGATCAAGTAGAGCTCTTCTCCAACGATCCCAAGAACCACACGCAGCACACTTGGGCCAAAACTTCATCTACTGCAGACATCGATCCCTACTAAGGCAGTCAACGGGGAAAACTCACAAACAAAACTACAAATCTGTAAATGAGCTCGCTGAATTTTAACCTTGACCATCAGTGCACAGGTTCCAAAACTAAGCTCTTACTCAAGACTTAATTCCTTTTCTAGAACCTCAACAGCAGCATGCAATCTTTTCTCACGGTCACCAATCCTGATAGCTTGCGCTCAAACCTGGACCAACACCTCCACGACCACCGGCAACAGCTCCAACTAGCACAACCAACGAGAACTAAACACAAAACCTGTTGCTCAACGATGCACTGAACGGCAACAAAACAGAAAGACTACCGCGGCTAGTCAACGCACTGAACGGTCCAGAACAACGCCGCACTGCTCAAACACAACTACAACAGCACTAGCACAACTGACAGTGACTTCAAGTAAACCAGAACCGGAAGTGCACAGGTAAGATAGCTCACCACCAATTTGAATAGAGAGGTCGACGCGAGACGAAACGGTGACGGCTTGGGACGGGCGGCGTGAAGTGGACCGACGCGGACGGGATCAAATCGAAGGCGGCACGAACCAGTTCGCAGGGACCGGCGGCTGTAGACGGAGTTCCACGCGCGGATCGAGGACGACAAGGGCGGCGCGAGGCACGATGGAGAGAGGCGCGGCTTGATGGGGCCACGAAGAAAACGCTGCTCACCCGATCGATCACTCTGTTGAACTTTGAAGAGGGAAAAGAAAAATAGGGAATGAGGGAGGGATTGGTGAGAAGGGATAAGATGGAGGGGGTATTTATAGAGGAGTTAAATTAGAGAGGTTTGGAAATTAATTAAGAGCTGTGTGAATTATCTCAGCTCAACAAAAGCCCGCGGACCAAAATTATTCTTACGTCAAAAAATTAAAAAGAGAAATTTGAAATTGAATGGAACGAATTTAGGATAATCTCCACTTTGATTAATTTAAAAATTTTGGACTGTTACATCATAAGGATAATAACATCCCACCTCTATATAAGCCTAAGACCGAGTGAGAGACCCTCCTCTAATCGTGAATCAAATACATCTTTACTTTTTATCTCTTTTACTCTAGTCTCTTTCAAACCCTAATTTCTGTTATTCCTTCGCCGCGTCGGCATTTGAACATGATCCGGCTGGCCTGTCAAGTCCGAATCAACCCTAAAAAGATCTTGCTTTCTGCACACGGATATGCGTGTGATGCGTTGATTCAGATTTTTTCAACGTAACAATATGGCACCAGGGTCTTCTCCATGTTAGCTTCACCACTGTAAATATCTAGACCAATAAATATCCAGTAGGGTGGCCCGGCAGAGAACGGCTTTCTTTATCTACCATGAAATATCCAATAGGCAGCATGTAAATCGATAAAGATTTAATTTTGAAGTGCAGATATCTAAGTAGGCAACATGTATGTACATGTTACCTTCTTTATCTAGATATTAAAATATCCAGTAGGCTAGATGACTGGATATTTACTGGGCTTCTTTATCCAGATATTATAAGGCCCCTTTTGGAATAGAGAAATTTTTTCTGATTCTTGTATTTTTTTTCTATGAAATTGAACAGATTCCTGTAAAATTTATGTATAATTCCTATGAAATTCTTGCATTCCAAAGGAGGCCTAAATATTTAGTAGGCCAGCAGACATGCCCTGTAGAAAACAGACTTCATCTCCATGTTATACTTATGTTATTATACACAAAACAATACGAAGCGCATGAGCAACCTCCACTCTGTAAATATATTGATAAAAAACCAAATGAGCACATTATGATAACCCGTCAGGGATAGATACTCAACTAAAAAAATTAAAAGACCAAGAATTGCGTCAAATCTTATACTGAAAAAATTCATTAATTCCACAATAAGTCGTACTTTCACTGCAT
>BCLG01000474.1:153353-168640 GCA_001602295.1 Zoysia matrella
GCGCACAGCTTGCGTTGCCGCCATGCGCCGCTTGAGCCGCCAGCCGTCGGCCGCCGCCGTCGCCGAATGCCCTCCGCTCTCCAGTCTCGCCTCACGTTTCTGTGTTTGCGGCTAGCTGGTTCGTGCCTTAGGCCCTTGGCCACTGGCTGGGAATGGACCAATCGATGGGGCTGTGCTGTCAGGCTAGCTGGTGGGTGCTCCCTAGGCCAAATCCTAGGGTGGGCCACGGCCCACCCGGTCCACCTGTCAGCTCCGCCACTGCGGCACAAGGTGAACACCGCCCCGCGGCGGCAGCAGCAAGCATAAAGCGGCCATGCTACACGTTCAGCCACATCGCCGAGTACGAGTTGCTCGAGGAGATTGGGCGGGGCCTCAACGGGGTCGTGTTCAGGGCGTGCCACCGCAGGACGGGCGAAGGGGTGGCCGTCAAGCGCGTCCTCGACGGAGATGCCACCAGCGAGATCAGCTGCCTCGCCGTGCTCCGCGGCCACCCGTTGGTCGTCTCGATCAAGGGCGCCGCCACGGACGCGGGGGCTGGGGACAAGTTCGTCGTCATGGAGCTCGTCGCCGGCGACAGCCTCCGCAACCGGATGGTGCAGCGGTGCTTAATTACCCGAGGGCACGGTGCGCAAGTACATGTGGCAGCTCCTACGCGTGGCGGAGAGGGCGCACGCCAACGGGATCATCCATAACGGCTTCTACCTGGACAATGTCGTCGTCGGCCCGGACGGCGCGCTCAAGCTCTGCGGCTTCGGGTGCGCTAGGCCGGCGAAGCCCGTGGGCCCGCACGAGTACCGTAGGCCAGGGATGCTGCAGACCTACTACGGGATGGGCGTGGACACATAGGCGCTTGGGCACTTGACGTACGAGCTCGTCACCGGCCAGCCCCTGTTCGCGGCGGACACGGTGGAGGGACGGATCGAGGATGAGGAGGAGCTGCACGACGCGCTGACCGATCTGGGAGAAGGCTACGATGGCCTCAACCTGGGGGATCTATCCAATCCTGGGAAAGAGCTTCTCTCCGGCCTGCTGCAGATCGACAAAATCGATAGGCTCACCGCTTCCGATGCGCTGATGCACAAGTGGTTCACGTAATCAGGGAGGAAGATGAGGAGGATCAGGAGGACGAGGAAGTTCAACGAGATTTGATCTTAGGCTAGCAGGCAGGATAAGCCTATATTAGGCTCATGAACTAGAACTTAATTCTAGCATTAGATTTCTTTTTTTTCGAAAAAAAAAAGAAGAGAAAGGCTGGATTGCCACCTTGAACCAACCATGAACCAGCATTGGATTTGTCAACCTAAATTTGATAAGTTTTGACAAAAAGTGATCACGATCATCACGTAAGTACATTGAAGAAGACTATGCTTATTTAATCGTGTGGATATTATGTTGTTCACACAGATGTCCATGCAGCAATGTTTGGTTAGTCAAATGAAGTTTATAGTGCATGCTCGAGAGATTCTGATTTCTTCGTTACAAAGAGGCGATCAAACATCAAAATATCAACCCATTATGATCACATTGAACTGAATCATACGGAAAATTCCCTTCAATAATCCACCCATTACTTCCGCACACAAAAACCCTGTTATTGAGAGGGATGACAGCTCAATGTGGGTTATTATTCTGGCCACCAGGTCCAAGCGAGTGAGGAGGAAGAAGAAACCGATTGCAATTGCCATTATTGCCGAGTGCTTGTCTGCAGGGAACTGGTGGGGATTTCCTGTACGAAGGAGTGGCGCTTGCCGGGCGACGATGAGCTACTGGAGGTTAACGGTGCAGGCGAAGATCGGAGGCGGCGTAGGTCGCCGGCGGGAATATTAGCTAACGGCTCCCTCGATTGGATCATGAACAATAATTGCGATCAAGAATAAGGGGTGATCTCTTGGGTTGTCAGCAATAAGAGGGGCTTGATCCACCACCACTCGGCGTGCTCTTACCCATGAGCCAGGATCAACCCCAAGCCCCTCGGTCACTAGAAAAAGCAGAACTAGTTGGAAATAATAATTTTGTAGGATGCATCTAAGGCGCTCAATTTGCACCATTATCTGTTTCAAGAATGTATTTGGGGTGCTCAATTTGATTAGAATCGATCTTTGACAAATAAGAAAATGGGCCAGTGATCATAACAGTGGTTCACTCAGAGTAAAAACCTAACCTACTTTAATGTCTCGCACGAAGAAAAAAAAAATGAAGATATGCACTCTAAAATGGTAAAAACTAAGAGCTGTCAATGGTGACACGCAGACGCACCACTAAGAAAAATGAAGCTTATCTATAAATAGCGACAACACATCCGCAACACAAAAGCGCAAATAGAGCTGTCACCAGTGACGTAGACGTATCACTGACAAAATGAACCTTATCCGTCAGTAGTGACGTAGAAGTACCACCGACAAAATGAATCTTCTCTATAAAAAGCGACAATACATCCGCAACACAGCCATTGCAAATAGGAGTAGGTGGATCTTCAGTTCCCTGGCTTCCACAGCCTCTGGTGTCTCCCTTTCCTCAAGCTCTTCTTTTCCACTATGGCTCCCACAGCCGCTAGCGTCTCCTTTTCATCAGGTTCTTCTCTTCTACTATGGCTCCTCATTCAAAATAGTTTTAATTTTGATAATCCTCACAGTAGCGGGAAGACTAGCTAATTCCTCCAACCCTGATCACTTCTAGGTTGAGAGATCCCTTGTGGTTCAATTGTAACTGTACTCATCAAATTCGGTAAACACTACAGTGTGACATGATCATCACCAGTTCTACAAGCAGCTAACTACATGTTCGATTACCATAGAGGTAACCTGCATCCATCAGTAAATAGCCAGTTCTAATAGGCAGCATTCTTTCTTTGTGTTTATGAATGTTTGTGAATTTTGTTAATAAAAGATGAATATTTGTGAACATTATCCTTACTTGCGCTTACTGCAAAGCTAGCTAGAGTCTAATACACAACAAGGCTACGGCCTCCTTTGGAACGCAGGATTTTCGCAGAAATCTCACAGATATTTCACAGGAGTTCAATTTCACAAGAAAAATGCAGGTATTAAGAAAAAAAAAATTTGTTCTAAGGGGCCCACAACAAACTGATCTTGGGTGCATTCTAGTTTTTTCTTGGACTTAGTATAATAGAATATGACAAGACAAAAATGTTGGTGCAACAAAATTTGTCTAGACAAAATTTTAGGTGCAACAGAATGGAATGGACAGAAGATTTTTTGTTGTATGAGCATCGTATGACTCATTCGTGAGTCAGATCAGGCACTTAGTGACTCAGCAGTAGTGTCGTTTCCATGCACATACACATCTATTAATTGGATTAGTGTTACACATCAAAAGCAAAACATTCTGTTAGAGAACAGATCAGTCCAAAAACTGTGGAGTATAAATAGGGATCTTGGGGGCTGCCTGATCTTCATCGATCCCAGTTTGCGTATAGTAATTCGATCAAATATGGATTCCATTGCAGTACTGCTTCTGTTAGTTCTGATCCCTGTAGTAGTATTTGTGGCCATTCTTAGGCTCCTCCTACAGAGAAGAGTGGAAGGGAGTACTAGGGTACCGTTGCCTCCGGAGGCGACGGGTTCTCTCCCAGTAATCGGCCACCTCCTCTACATCCTTCAGAAACCATTGCACCGGACGCTGATGCGCCTGGCCGAGCGTCATGGAGCCATGTTCCGCCTCCGTCTCGGCACGCACTGCGTCGTGATCATCTCCTCCGCGCCCCTCGCGCAGGAGATCCTCCAGAAGCACGACGCTTCGTTCCCCGACCGCCCGAAGCTCCCGTCCGGACGCATCATCGCATTCGACTGGTCCACCATGGGCACGGCCAGCTACGGCGAGCACTTTCTTCACCTCCGGTTCGTCGCCAACAGAGAGCTGCTCTGCGCGCATCGGATGAGGGAGCTCTCCGGCGTGATGGCCCGCGAGGTCCGGTACTTCACGCTCGGCCTCTTGCGCCACGGCGGCGGGGCGCGCGCCCGGGTGGAGCTCAAGGAGCAGCTGTTCGAGCTCTTCATGAATCTGTTGATGGCCATGATGGTCGGGGGCGCGGCAAATTCCGGAGCCAGCAGCGAGGAGGAGGCCAAGTGGTTCCGCGCCATGGTGCAAGAGACGATGGCGCTGAGCGGACTGTCAAACTTCTGGGACTTCGTGCCGGCGCCACTACGCTGGTTGGACGTCGGCGGCCTCGGGCGGCGGCTAAGGAAGCTATGCGCAAGCCGCACCGCCTTCCTGCAGAGGCTCATCGACGAGCAGAGAGCCGCGATGAGCAGCTCCGAGGAAGGGCAGCAGGCGCCGATCAGGACGATGGTTAGGTCCATGCTGTCCATGCAGCAGCAGCAGCAGCACCAGCAGGACGATGGACAGTACAGCGACCACATCATCCGCTCACTGCTTGTCGTGAGTCAACCAACCTCCTACAGGTTATATTTATTATAGTGTGCTCGAATTTTTCTAAAACCAGTGGACGGCTGTTGCGCATGCATGCAGAGCTTGCTGGAGGCCGGGACCAGCACGACGGCCGACACGATCGAGTGGGCGATGTCCTTGCTGCTGAACCATCCTCTTGCCATGGCGAAGGCGGTGGCGGAGATCAAAGCATGCGTCGGGGCACGGTCGACGCTCCTCGCCGCCAGCGACCTCTCCCGGCTCCCCTACCTCACCTGCGTTGTCCACGAGACACTGCGCCTGTATCCGCCGACGCCGCTCCTCCTCCCGCACGAAGCCTCCAGGGACTGCGTCGTGGGAGACTACATGATCCCCCTTGGCACCATGGTGTTGGTGAACTCGTTCCCGATCCATCGTGACCCTAACGTATGGGTCCAGCCGGATGAGTTCATCCCGGAAAGGTAATGATAGATCATGCATCCATGGACTTTAGCTGCTGTAACTATATATGCAACATGTTATTCATATATATGCATGGACTTTGTACTGTAACTAACTATACATGAACTAAATTGATAGGTTTGAGGATAAAGTCGACATTCCCAAGGAGTGGATGTACATTCCATTTGGAATGGGAAGAAGGTCGTGCCCGGGGAAAAACCTAGGCACGCAAATGGTTGCGCTAACCCTCGGAACGATGTTACAGTGCTTCCACTGGGAGAAGGAGGGGGAAGAACTCGTCGACATGGCGGAAGGCTCGGGACTCACCATGCCCAAGCTTGTGCCTCTCCAGGCGATGTTCTGGCCTCGTGCCGAAATTCCGGATCTCTTTTGAGGTCTATGCTATCATGTACTATGTAGATCAATAAATCGATAAATGAATAAAGTGGTACTCCTATGTGAGTGGTTACCATTGTGATGTGCGCAACTACATGTCAGTGTCTTTCGACGTGTACTCTCTCCATCTCAAAATAACTGTCTTTTTAGATTTTCAAACATCTTCGTCTGACCATTCGTCTTATTCAAAAAATTTGTGAAAAAATTATTTATTTTATTGTGAAATGATTCTCTATTAGAATTACTTTAAGTTTGATTTTTTTATTTTGCATTTTGTAATTTTTTGAATAAGACGAATGGTCAAACAATGATTTCAAAAAGTCAATGTCAGTTATTTTGGAACGGAGAGAGTACTATTTTATGTCAAGAAATGATTAATCTGCTCAGTTGTTATATTTTAGAGTAAATTTTACAAAACTACAGATTTAAACCAGAGTTTCAAAAAATTATAATTTGCTACAGTAAATTTTATACACATTGCGTAAAATATGTACTTTTGTGATAATTTGAATATAAAATCTTGTTTTGTGATAAATTGAATAAAAAATATGTAGTTTTGTGAGAAATTTGTTTCAAAATATGTAGTTTTCTAAAATTATAGGTTAAATCTGTAGTTTTATGATAATTTTGATAAAATACTTGTAGTTTTGTGAATTTACTCTATATTTTATGTGTTCTCATTTTCTAGACCAAGGGTAAAAAATCGCCACAAATGGCGACTAATAAACGCAATCCAAATTATTTACTACATCTATATCAAAAATTCAGATCGTGATCCAAATTTTTTAAAATCCTCAGTCTGCATCTGAGTATTGTAGGCCGCTCAATTGTGTCGGCTTTTCATCTACACCTTTGGAGCAGCAAGAGTTGCCGCGTGGGCCGTTAGGTGGGTTGGGCCTTGATGATTGGTTTTGCTGGGCCAATACTTCGATCTATGGGTCGATTTCTATTTTCGGCACCTGCCATCTCCTTCATTTGTGCCATAATGGACGGCGAGGATGCATGTCTCCTTTCCGTTGTGGCGCCATGCTGGTCCGAGTCGGACTTCCCGTGCTCTCAACTCCTATAGATATATAGTGGCGCCATGGCCCCGTCGCCGCACAGCAATTCTGTACCAAGAGAAACCAAGATCCCGCTCGCGGCTCTCTCCACGCACCAAGTTCTATCTTGATCGGGTCATGGCCTGCAAGCGCAAGCGTATGGTGTCCGGTGGACACCGCCCCGCGGCGGCGGCAAGCACGAAGCGGCCACGCTACATGTTCAGCCACATCGCCGAGTACGAGTTGCTCGAGGAGATTGGGCGGGGCCTCAACGGCGTGGTGTTCAGGGCACGCCACCGCAAGACGGGCGAGGAGGTTGCCATCAAGCGCGTCGTCGACGGAGATGCAGCCAGCGAGATCAGCTGCCTCGCTGTGCTCCGTGGCCACCTGTCGGTCGTCTCGATCAAGGGCGCCGCCAGGGACGCGGGGACCGGGGACGAGTTCGTCGTCATGGAGCTCGTCGCCGGCGACAGCCTCCGCCGCCGGACGGCGCAGCGGCCCTTAGTCCCGAGCACGCGGTGCGCAAGTACATGCGGCAGCTCCTGCACGTGGCGGAGAGGGCGCACGCCAGGATCATCCATAACGGCTTCTACCTGGACAACGTCCTCGTCGGTCCGGACGGCGTGCTCAAGCTCTGCGGCTTGGGGTGCGATAGGCCGGCGGAGCCCGTGGGCCCGCACGAGTACAGCAGGCCATGGATGCTGCAGACCTACTACGGGGCGGGCGTGGACACATACGCGCTAGGGCACTTGATGACTGATGTACGAGCTCGTCACCGAGCAGCCCCTGTTCACGGCGGACACGGTGGAGGGACGGATCGAGGATGAGGAGGAGCTGCACGACGCGTTGATCGACCTGGGAGAAGGCTACGACGGCCTCAACCTGGGGGACCTGTCCGATACTGGGAAAGAGCTTCTCTCCGGCCTGCTGCAGATCGACGAAAGCGATAGGCTTACCGCCTCCGACGCACTGAAGAACAAGTGGTTCACGGAATCATGGAGGAAGAGGAGGAGCAGAAGCACGAGGAGGAGCCGAAGGGCCCAGCCCCCAGCCGTGGCTAAAGTCTAAAGAGATTTGATCTTGGCTCGCAAGATAGGCCTGTATTAGACACACGAACTAGCTAGAACTTAACTCCAGCATTAGATGTCCTCCTTTATAGTTTATACTTCATCCTTGAGAGTGTGTAGATAGGATGTGAATGTAAGTTTATTGCGAGCACTAGCCATGAATCAACTACATGATCAGTCGACCTGCCCGGGGTTTGATAACGTCTCCGACAAGAGTTCATGCAACATATGCAGCTGGCACATAGAACGATTCCAATTTCTTCGTTACAAAGAGGCGATAAAATATCAAAATATCAAGCAGTAGGATCACACCGGGCTGAATCATATGGAAAATTCTCATCAATAATGCACCCGTTACTTCCTCACACAAAAACCTTGGCTCTATTAAATCGCTTACATAGAAGAAATTTGAATAAATTTCACAAAATTACAGGTAGTTTATGAAAACTATCATAAAACTACTAGTTTAAGAATGTATTTCACAAAACTACAGATTTAGTGCATATATGTATCACAAAACTACATATTTTGTGAGTGGTGTATCACAAAACTATAGATTTAAGAAGTCACAAAATCTGCAGTTTTGTGATACATCACTCATAAAATCTGTAGTTTTGTGTTACACTTACTTAAATCTATAGTTTTATGATACATGGATGCACTAAATCTGTAGTTTTATGAAATTGTGTGTTAAATTTATAGTTTTGTAATGGTTTTGACAAACTAGTTGTAGTTTTTGTGAAATTTACTCTTTTTATAAATAAAAATTAAGTTATTAACTTAAGATAGCTTATTCTATACCGAGAATTAATCGTATTGGAAATGATTTCTAACTTAGCAACCGAACAAGTCCTAATTAATAAAAGACTTGAATATACATTTGTGCCAAGTGATTCGCGCGCATATACAGAACATGCATAGTAGCATATCAGAAGGGATCGCCGTCTCTTGTGCCGAGAGAACATGCATCACCGATCAGCTGCCGATGTACTTGTCGATGATCGAGGTGAGCGCGGTCTTGGGGACGGCGCCGACGACGCTCTCCTTCTTCTCGCCGCCCTTGAAGATGAGCACGGTGGGGATGCTGCGGATGCCGAACTGGGTGGACACGGCGGGGCTCTCGTCCGTGTTGACCTTGCAGCATTTGATCTTGCCGGCGTACTCCTTGGCCAGGTCGTCGATCACCGGCGCGATCATCCGGCACGGCCCGCACCACGGCGCCCAGAACTCCACCAGCACCGGCGTCTCGCACCCGATCACCATCTCGTCCCAGTTCGCCTCGGTCGCCTCCAGCACTGCACTACCGCGAACTCACCATGCATCCATCCACAAGGAAATTAATCGATGTAAACTTTACTTTCTACCTCCTCCAGTTTTAATTTATTGATATTATTGATTTTTAATATCAACTTTGTCTATTCGTCTTATTCAAAAAATTTGTTCAAATATTTAAAATTATTAGTTGTAATTTAAATTTCAATAATAATAAATCAAATAATAATAAAAGTTTATATATTTGAACAAATTTTTTAATAAAATAAATAGTCAAAGTTGATGTTAAAAATCAACGTTGTAAATATTTTAAAACCGAAGAGAGTAATATACTACCTCCGTTTCAAAATATAAATATTTTTAGACTTGAATAAAGTCAAAATTTTTTAACTTCTATCAATAATATCTAAAAAATTACATAATTTTTAATATAAAAATATATTTTTATAAAAATTTATTTAATGATAAACTCAAAAAATATAATTTTTATGTGATAAAACATTTTTATTTATATATTATTGATGGTTAAAATAATAAAAGTTTGACTTTAACTAAATATAAAAATGTTTATATTTTGAAACAGAGGGAGTACAAATATACTACCTTTAACTACTTGGTGATACTTGCTTACCTTCGTTCAAGGCGTTGTTAGCCCGGCAGACGATGCGCGGGCGCCGCTGTTGCACGGCGACCCGTCCCGTGGACAACGGAGTGGCAGCGGCGGTTCTTTTGGACGGCGCGAAGCTGCTGCTGCCGCTGCCGCTGCTGCTTCCGGCGAGGAACCTGTCCTTACTGCCAGCATGGGCGTGCAGCGCCCACGCTCTGAAGCACGTCTCCAAGGCCATGGCTCGCTGCCCAGACACTCGACAACACGCCGAGGGATGCCAGGCGTGTGCCCGTCCAGGAGGAAAGATGAGAACGCGTAGACTGGCCCAGGACGGAGGAGGATAGGATTTTTCGGGGGGTGGGTGCAGCTTCTTGGGACGGCGTTTTGAGGTGGACAGGGCGGGCTGCGGCTCTGCATGTGGATGAGGAAGTTTATCGTGGACTTGGCTTCTCTCTCGTGTCTCATCATCTGGTTTCCTCAGATGCTACACCTCGGAAACGACGAAAAGATCTCGACAAAAAAACAGTCCAAATCGTGGAGATTAAATTTAGGTGGTGAAATTAGGAAGTCTCCAAGGACGTCCCACCGTCTCATGAACATGCTATCTATCAGACTATCACTGAACGATCAATTCGGACACTCGAACCACGGGCCATCACTCAGCAGCCCCCCGATTCCCTTTTCTCAATCCTCAGGACCTTCCGTCCTCGCCACCAGCAGGTAGCCACGCCGGTGTCCCGGCGGCCGCCTCGCTCCGCTCCAGCCTCCGATGTTAGCCCAGTTCTCACACCATAGTCTCAGCCACCGATATTTTCGTCACATCTCTCTATTGCTCAATAGTGATCACAAAGGGTTGAAAGGAGATGGAATGCAGCAACTTCTTCACAACGATCACCGCCTCCACTTTTGTGCCAAGAGCGCGTATCTCGTTCACGATGGTGGTAACCTTCAAAACAAACTCATTAATTTTTTTTTCAGATTCACCCGTGTACATACCATCAAGTCTCCTCTTGAGATTTCGTACTCGGGCTTTCTTGACACGCTCTTCACCGACATGCACCCTCTAGATAGCGTTCCACGCTTCCTTCGCGGTCTCCTTCTCGGATGTGGCCATTATAATGGCCTCCGGCACAGCTTGAACAATGGCGACGAGAGCCATTTGGTCCAACTTTTCATCGACGACTTTTTTTGCTTTCCACGGCCATCCACACACCTTGGGCACGCATGAAGATCTTTATCTTTGTCGCCCACATATCATAGTTATCTTCGGACAACATGAGGTAACGGAGAGTCACCCCCACCTCCTTCACTTGTTGTACGGTGACCTCGCCATCGACACCTTTGTCGCTGCTGCCAGTGCCTCTAGACATGGCTGCAATCACTCAACCTAAAGCTCTAAATACCAATTATTATCCCAGTTCTCACACGATCACTCTCTTTCTCTCTGGAACACACACACACACAAATAGAAGAAAGCTAAAGCAAGTAGCACACACGGAAGAATTGTTTTGATACTGCACACCAGCGCCAAAGCACAACACTTTTCACTAATCACTGTGACAGACCGCCCCACAGAAGAGACGGTCCATCGACCATAGAATTTTATCGGGTGTCACTCGGCGAAGCGAGGACTAACAGTACAACTCAAGCATGATAAAATATACAACAAATTGCTGCTTAAGTTCATAAAACCAAGATTTTTGAAAGCGTGAAAGCGATAACCTGAATTAGGGTCTCCTAGAGACTATGCATAAGATGTCATCGAGCCTATACGATGCATCCTTTAGCAGCACATAAACAGCAGCGCGGCGGGCAGGGCTTCGAACAGACATAGCCACCTTCGAGGTTGCTTCTGCCAGTTGGTCCAGAGAAGAGAGAGAGAGACCACATGCACACAAAACTACAGATAGCGAAGCTCTGATGTCGCGCACCCCATTTCTGAGATGCACTGTGATACACGTATCAGTCCCTGGATCAGTAGCTGATACGCACAACACAACAGAATGTATATCGAAAGCATACTTCGAAAGGAAAAACTAACCTGAGACAGGACTTTTAGTAGCCACACCATGAAGATCTCTACGATCCTACACCGGTTGACCAACTAAAAGCAGAGCAGGCAGCGAACACCAAGGCCCAAATCCACAAGCAGACTTGGGAAGCAGAACGAAACCAGCACAACACCTACGCGATCCTCACCGTCTAAAACCACAAATGCAGGCGGGTGAGTACATAAGGTACTCAGCAAGCTCCAACACTAAGCAAAGGTATAAATATAGATGCACATTGGTTGTAGCAAAGATGAGACAGCAAGGTCCATGCTGCAAAAAGCCAGTTTTATGCAAGGTTCACTACAAAAGATTTCAAAAGGGAGTGAAAACATTTATTATCCATATATTAATAAGTTGGACCTAGGGGAGTACAAACCGTTCCCGCCAGTTCCCTAATTTTTTAACTGGAAGGGCCTCCACTATCCCCTCCAGACACTTTCGAAAGCACGGGTAGCTACACCCACTCACACTTAAAGGCAGTATAGAAAATCTAATCGTAGGGCGCCCGAACAGTAGCATGTCAATACCGTGACAACGGCCTATCCGGAAGGATTTTTAACTCTGCAGAGGTTGTACACTGTACCCACAGGTTATGCTACTCCTGATCATTAGAGTTGCATAACGCCTATCCCACATCTGCGCAGTTTTTCACATATTTCACTCAAGGTGCAAACAGGGGCCATCCCTCGAGGTTTTCCAGGCCGTCGATGACGCGTCGGTACATTCCCGGAGCCGGGTCGTGAATATCCACTACATTCACGCCTTTTCCTGGTCCCCTCCAATCCCCGGGTATTACCAAACCAGGGGCTATATCCGCGGGCTTACGCTCCCGTGACGCGGGCAATTACCGTCGAAGGCCAGGCTGCAAGTTATCTCACGCCCTTCTCCTGTTCCCTTGTGTCTTCACTACCGACCCCCCAGTGGTTCGATGTGGAAAGAATACGTAGAGGGAATAAGTCCTGCCCAAAATGTACAGGTTCTGTGGTTGCACGGGAATTACCAAGTCGAGGGCTAACGAACCGGTCCTTATATGGCAGGGGTGACGGTCTCGTCCACGGCAGGTGGACCACAGCGAAGCCTACACACCTATCACCATCACCTCAGGTGAGCCTCACCCCACGGCCAGTAACATCCCCTCTTCACCTAGCACCGGTTGTTCTAATCCCGCCCCCTTTTATTTGTACTCACACCACCAAACTCTTTTAACTCATTTTGCAAATTAATGGTATACGGTGCGGCGGTGCGGAGCACCGTAAATGGGGTCCTAAGCAGATCTAGTACAAGGTAATATCCGTTCCGTAAAACTATTTAGGAACGGAATCCCTATGGCTATCAAGGACACTTCATCAATGGTTTTCAAGAAAGGTATTCATATCTATGCAGCAAGTTACTGACATAAATATAAATACCTAGGAACAAGTAGGATTATTACTAACGCAATGTTTCAAACCAAAATATCATGCATAGCAGAATAAATAGGCACTATAGGAGCATTAGCAAAAGATAGGTTCAATATAAGGTTAGAGCTTGCCTGTAAACTCCTTAATCTTTAAGCTTGAAGTTGGAGGCTTCTTCTTCAAGATCTCAATCTTCAATCTCTGGCTTCGCGCCCAATCTACGAGCTTCTCTTCATACGTAGACCTTCTGGTTCCTCTTGAGGCTTGACTCTTCCTTACACTCAACGTTATCTACGCGAAGGAAAAGCCTAATAAAACTACTGCGAAAGAAACAAAACTCAAGAAGGAGCGATAAAATCCAAAGAACTCCAACTAAGAACCAGATAACACCGCGAGGAAAACTTAGGGCAAGTCTTGCATGTTGCGGTGCCTATTGACTTAAAGTGAAGTTCAGTGAAGGGTTAACATGCATTCTCGCTAGTACGAGCGAGAACGCGGTGTGTAGCTTATGTCATTTTGTGCATACCTTAATAATTTAGAATTATTTACTATTTGTTGGCAATTAGATTTATTCTAATTGGTACTTAGTGATTAAGCTATATTGTGAGTGCATGGTGTGTGATTCCGAGAAATGGGCTCATGAATGAGTTATCCGTTCGTATCGTGCACTTGCACTTATCGTTGATCTGTACTTATATCGAAGTGTCATTGTTTTAATATGTGAACGTGACCTATCATTGTACGTGTACTAGTGTGTTCTAATGCAAGGTAGATGAATAAGTATTCTAATCAGTATATGCTTATTCCTAACATGCACGTAGGTGGTCGTGTATCTAGCTATTAACCATCTAGTTATGCTGCTAGTGCGAGTAGGTGACACGTGCACTAACGTGTGCTGATGTGTTGAACGTGCTTTCTGGTGACTAGTTTCTTGACTATATTATACAATTGAACTCCTACACTAAGTAGATGGTATTAATTATGGTGCGGTGATGGGCATATTATCATCATTAACTATCTAGTTTGTACCCACCTGAGTGTATTACTTTAGGTAATTAATCATTAATTACCTAGTTTAATGTATATAGTTAAACTTTTAAAACTAGCAAGTGGTACATGTGTGAGTGAATGTAAGACAGAATGCTTATAGGCTGCTATCTAAGTATTCGTTTATTTTCTCAATACTTTAGCCACCAATGCGCAACTATTAGTCCTAGATTTCTATTTTTAAATTAGATTACTTAGTGTTACCTTGGATATGTCTACTAGTACATGCTGAGTAGTGAATTTATGCTAAGGTGGAGTGCATCTTAGTTCAATTTGAGTTTATGCTTGGGTATGCATTATATCTAAAGACTTGCACTAACAACCGATAAAATCGCAAGAAGGAACAACGATTAAACTCAGCGAAAAGCTTACCATAAAACGAACCGACGAGATCGGATGTTGGCCGAGACTTGAACGACTTGATGTGGTGAAGTTCGAGGTAATGGTTTCAATGGCGTCGAGGATACTGAAAACAGGGTTGAGGTGTGAATTGTGGAAATCAGGGTTCTTCGGGTATTCAGGGTCCACAGTGGATCCCAGTGTTTGGGGTGAGTTGGGTTTGCTTTACTGAAATTACTGTGAACTTGGGTGAGTTCACTGTAATCCAGTTGTGTCCTAAACAGAGTTCAAGGTGAAACTACCGTGTCCAGTCTAGGGTTCATGATAGAAGTCTGTGTTTAGGGTTGGGGTTTACGGTGTGGTCACCATGTCCGAAACTAAAGTTCACAGTGTTGAGGTTATGCCTGAGTTCAGAGCCATGGACACATGTATGCGTCCGTGTCTTTGCCTGTGGACACGGGTCCGTGGCCGTGGCCGTGTCCGAGGTGGATACGCGAACACGTGTCCGTGTCCGTGAACCTAACGTCGGCGTAGAAGTCAATGTGAGCGTGTGCAGTGTTGTGTGGACAGCTCACCGGGTCATACGACTCACGGGTCAGAGACCAGGGTCGCACCTCTTCTTGTGCACCTGTGTTGTGGCATAATACTGCACAATGTCTGAACCCCGGGGATACGCATGAGTCACGACTGTGTCATTGGGTGTGGACACGTGAGTCATCACCGTGTCCAGGGAAGGGATCGAGGTCACGGGTGTGTGACCGTGGCCGAACTCGATTCGGGTCACAGGAACGTGGCTGTGTCTGTGACCGTGGACACACGACTGACCGTGTCCGGGGACACGAGGCTGCGACTGCGTACGTGCTCTAGGACACGTGTGAATGGTTCAACCGGCTACCATGTTAAGGACACGTGCCAACTACCACGTCCAACCTTGAGGGTGTGTGTGTGATGATTCTGCAACTTACAGGAATGAATAGTGATCTTGATGTAAAATGAATAGGACTAATTTGTAATTAAAACAAGAGATTAGGGAGCTTTCTATAATAACAGGCCCAAGACTAAATTGTAGATAATCCATAGGTCAGAGGCTTCCTACAAAGGTACTGGATCTAGATTTTTATGTGAAGAAATTGAAGGGCCTTGTTGCAAAAAGGGAGTTTACCATGGGGCCCCTCCAACTTTTCCCCCAAATCAGGTTGGGTCCCTGGCCACTGGCTCTGGAGCGCACGGCCACAGGCCGGTTC
>BCLG01000474.1:168987-187816 GCA_001602295.1 Zoysia matrella
GGCGGCGAGCTTCCGACCGGGCGCGGCGGCAGTGACGCGTCGGCCGAACTGGACGCTCAGGCAGTGGAGGAGGTCGTGGAGGAAGCACAGGATGGCACTGAGAGCTAGCGCTCGCGAGGAGGTGCTCCTGCTCGCCGAGTTCGCCGAGGATGAGAGCCGGCAGTGCCTCGGCGGCGTAGACTCGCAGGGCATGCTGTTCGGCTGGTGGGAGCGAGAGCATTCATTTCGTTTTTATCCAGGTACAGCGCGATGGACAGCTAAATACCTCCGTGTCGATCATGCAGGTCTTGACTGCAAGGTGCCACCAACGTGCCGTGAAATGATGCAGCCGTTTACTGCAGGCACCGGTGGTTTTGAGTCAAGAAATAAGTAGCACTGACACTAGCCAGTGGGGTTCAGGTGGTTTCTCGTTCGGCAATAAAGAGTACAGTCAAACTTAGCAGTAAAGTATTTTGAAGACAGAAAAGAAAGAGCAAGTAAATTTCAATAGAATTGAAATTTGGTGGGATGGATCTGTAGCAGGTGCTTCACAATATAAATTTTATGCTTTACGTTTTTCAAAGGGAATAGGTAGTTATGGAATTTTGACAGAGACTAACCATTAAGAGGCTGTATGCTGGAAGAACAGATTATTTATCCAACGGCTTGTATATTTTCTTGGAAAACCAAACTTTTAGAGCTTGGATGAGTTTGAAATTTTGCGGAGTGGTAAAACATTTTAGGAAGGACAACTTTTCTTTTGGCTCGTCTCCGAATTTGGTTTTGGTTTTGTTCTGCAAAATTCGGAGGATAAGAAGTTGTTTAAAAGGAGTAATTTAATTTGAAGGAGATCAGATAGGATTCAAAGAAATTGACGGTTTTGGGAATCAAGGAATTCGGTAGACTTGGAACCCAAAAAGATTGAGTTCAAAGGAGTTGAACGGATTTGGAATTTAAAAGAAGTTGGTTGAACGGAATTTGGGATCGAGGACTAAGAAATCAAAAGAACGCGATAAAACAAACGGTAAAGAAAAGAAAACAAAAGGAGGGTCAATCACTCGACGCACTTCCAATTTTAAAATATTTAAATTTTCCAATTAACTGGGTTTTAATTTAGTGAGGTTTTTGCCTTTTGAAATAGGAAAGAGAAGAGACGATGAGAAGTAGAAAGAAAGCGTTAGGGTTATTGTTAGAAAAAATTTGAATTTCACATTTTTAAACTTTTCCTAAAATTCGGGATGTCACATCTGAGTATTCAAATGCTCAGCAAGTCTTACCCGTCAACGTGGCCAACTACAGCCAACTCCAAGGATATGATGTGGCTGACTCACATGGGATGGCCATTTGCAAAACCAACGCTAATATAGTGAATCTTTATATTCAAGTTTTAGCGGTAGATTAGGTTCACGGAAGGTATATTTAGTTTGCTCTATAACTATATCAAACATGGTTACCAAGCAATTGCCTATGAACTAAGCAAACAATTCATATTATTAATTAGGTTTACGTACTTCCTTCGTTCCCAATTAATTGTCATTAGAAATAGGAAAGGGTGTATGTGAAGGAGAGGTTGTGTAGTGGAAGGTGACAAAGGTGTGAGCGGAAGTGTGTTGGTGAAAATGGCAATTATTTGGGAACAGAGAGAGTACATTATTACTATGATATGACACAGCGAACAAGCGGTACTCGTTACTGCGAAAGGCAGCGATTATAATCGATTTACACCAGCTGAGAAAAACCTGAAATACATGACACGTACGTGCTTCTCAGAAGCTGCACGTGGCCACCTTTCACAACAATACCATAGTGTCAGCCCGAGGCCTATCGCTCCCCTGCACATGGTCCTCCATGCGATCACCACGCCGGGTGCATCCATAGTTAGATACAAGGCTTTTCTCTACTACCCCGCCAAAAGAGTGATAGGGGGACTTACAACCACTACGGTAATGAGCTACATCAGTTTTCTGGGTCCTATGTCTCCAGTATGCATTCGGTACCATTCAAACTTGCTCAACAGGACCACACTCGAATCGGTCCTTAACCGATACAGACACACCGGCCATGAGTCCATACAAGAAACATGCCTTCGTGCTATCCTATTCCCTGCCCGATCTATGGTTAATAGTGTGGTAATAAAGCGACCAGGGTAACAACCTATAGCTCGCGAGTGAGGTTTTCCATTCACTCGACTTCTACCGTCAAATTGACTTAGCTTAGCTCGAAATAGATTTACCTATACCAATATATACTTAACATGGGTACTTGGCACTATCATGCAGTCTAAGGTTACAAACAACTCCTACAACGTAATGCGCAATACATTAACCATATAATACATAGTGATAAAATAAAATTTAAAACAGGGTTAATGCACCGGGGCTTGCCCACGGTTAGCTTCCTTTGCCAAAGTAATGACTCCACACTCGCCTTCGGATGGGTTGGGTCCTAACATGAATGATATGCAAAGGAACGAATTATAATAGTTTTAAACTTTAATTAACATCGTATGCAATGATAGCTTTTTATTTTTGAAAAGTGGCTAGTAAATTTGGTTATCAAACTTCTTTTAAAATGGTTTTTGAAAACATAAAATATAATTTTAGTTGTTCACAAAATCAGAAAGGTTATAAAGGAATTTTTGAGAAATTTTCAAGATTTATTGAAATCAATTGGATTTATAATGAATTAAATGCTATTTAAACAAAATAAAACATTTACAAAAGTATTTATAATAAAATTAAATATACAATTTTTATAAAACATAAAGTTTGACTAAAAAAACAGAAAGGTAAACTTTTTAATATTTTATCATGCCAAGGAATAATGATAATGCATTAATGAATTATTATATAATCTGAATCATGTAAATAATTTTTTTGCATAAAATGAAAAATAGTTAGCTTCAGAAGATACTTCTAGTTGAGAGGATCCTAACAAAATGTATTTCATAATTGTTCGAGCTAAGATGAATTTTCTACGAATTTTACAAATTTAAAAGCATTTCCGATCACTTAAATAAATGAATTCGCAAATAATAAAAATTCTAGCCTTGATTTGATTGGGCCGGCCACATTGCGGCCCATTAGTGGAAAAGGCCGCAAGGGCCTGCGCGAGAGGGGGGCACGGCCTAGGCGCATGGCCAGGGCGCACGGCCCAGTGAAGCCCTGGGAGCTCGGCGGCGCCCTCGCCAGAGGGTGACGGCCGGCGGTGAAACTTGGAACGAGCAACACAAAAATGACGGTCACGCCAAGGGGAAGCCAGAGAGGGGTCCTCAAGGTGCGTGCCTCACCGGAGGTATGCCGTCCGAGGGCGGAAGCGCTTGGAGGGGTTCGGCGACGACGGGTGCTTGGCACGAATGACGAAAAGCCAAAAGGATTACACCTACAGCTTCACCGGAGGGCGGAGAAGCACGGCACGGAAGAAGACGTCGTCGAGGGGGCCCTGAAGATGGTCGTCGTCAGCAGGGTCGACGGTTCAGGCGGCCGGTCGGGTGTAAAGTCCAAAATTTCTGTACCAAAGATCAACAAATCGGCCGATTAACTTTTCCAAACAATGGACCCGTGTATACCACACGGATTGAGAGGATACTCGAAGAATCTCACCCAGGATGTGCCGAATTTTTTGGAGGCCGGTCGGCGATTCCAATCATCGCAATTTGGGGAAAACTTCAATTTGCCTGGCTCGGTGGAGAAGGAGGTGGATTGGGGCAGGGGAGAGTGCGTGAGGGAGCTGGCGCAGCTAGTCGACGAGGAGGGAGGCTCGGGGGTGGCTCGGCCGGTGGAGCTCGGGGTCGCCCGGCAATGGCGGCTGCCCCTGTGGCGAACGAGAGACAGTGAGGAGTGAGGGAGAGATGAAATACGGCCGGGGTGCCTGGACACGAGGCTATCGCCGTGTTCACGCGGGCGCGCGCTCTGGTTGCGTGGAGCGCATGCAGGGGGACGTCGCGGCGCGAGCGGCAGCTGGCCACTGCACTGGCTGCTGAAGGTTGGAGGAGGAGCAATGAGGCTGACGGGCAGGGCCCACGGGGCGTTTTCTTTTCCTCTAATTTTCTGAGGTTTTCTGCGCAGCTCTCTGTTTTTAGCCCAAAATACACAATTCCCGAGCTCTAAAAATTCTAAAATTTTTCTAGGCGGTAAAACTTTTGAAGATGAACAACTTTTATTTTGGAGTCAAATTCAAAATCGAAATAATTAAAAAGTTAATGAATTTCAAAAACAGGCAAGCCTTTTGAGAAAAATAATTTATTTGAAACCTTTAAACCTCAAACGAAATTTTTTAAAAAACTTCTAAAATTCAAGTTGTTGTAAAAGCTTTCAAGATAGAATTTTGTTTCACCATATTTCATTGAAAAATTTTGAACTCACATTTTTTTAAATTAAAACTTAAATGCAAACTAGTTGGAATTGATTTAAATCTTTTTTGAGCTCGGTTTCTGTGATTTGAAATTTGAACAAAATGACTTTTTATTCAGAAACACGAAGTGTTACAATCACTTCACTGCTCTTAACATTTTTGCACATACTGTTTACATATGTTTAAATAGACAAAGCACTGCCTTGGCCGGGCACTCTTCAACACACATGATCTGGCCGCACGAACGCACCCACTGCCGTGACCACTACTCATGCACTGCACACACGTTCGCCGCACACTCCGGCCATTAGCACACTCCGGCCATTAGCACTCTGGCCACACGCACGATTAGCTCCACTTTCTACGTACATGGAGGGTCAGCACCAGTACGTGCATGCTTGCCACTTCCACACGCCAGATCCTTCGGCACCGCTAATCACTAAACATGCACACTAATTATTCTAGACACTAAATGACTCGACTAAACCACAAACAACAGGATTAGTCCCAACATCCGAGCCCCGCAGCCGCACGTCCTCCCGTTCTCCCAAACCGCGGGCCGCCAGAGTGCTGCCCACCGTTTGAGGGCGTGAGATGAGGCCCACGAGGGACTCTTCCTCGGCCCAAGGTCGTACTAGCCCACGATATATCACAAACCCATCTTATTTCTTCTCTGAAAGAGTTTTATGGCAGCCCAAAGCCTCATTTAGCTTCAAGCTTCGTGCATTTAACTATAGACTACGGTGTTTTCTCTGAAAGAGCAGTGTGCATTCTTGTTTTCTTCTGGCACAATTATGTAATGCCTCCTTATTTGACCACCCTTTTTTTTAATTTCTTTGCCAACGTTGTGGCATTTTGGCAGCTGTATACCGGATGAGAGGCACACCATTGATGCACTCTTAACCAAGGTTTCACTTACCTTTTGAACCGCGGAAACCGCCCAGGGATGGTTTCACGAAAACTGCGAAAACCGCTAAAACCGTTCAGTTTTTCGTTCAAATTTTAATTTTCAAATCTGTAGACGGTTTCGTCGGTTTGAAAACGGTAAGCCGAGTGGTTTTCACGGTTAGCCGAGCGGTTTTGCTGAAAACTGTTGAGTGTGAAAACCGAATGGTTTTTTAGTAAACCGGTCGATTTTTTTGAAAACCGATAAATTAGTGAAAAATAAGAAAAGAGATGAAAAAGTGCTGAAAAATTGGGCATGACCTATTTTAATTTTTTTTAATTATCAACATTCACAATATACTTCATTCACTAATAATAAGACACATATTCATCCATATCAAATTCAAAGTTTCAAATACAATAAATCCATACATGGAGTTCATTCACAACAAATCCAAAGTCCATACATAGTTTTCAAAGCACACTTTACTTTGGGATTGTATTCCAATCAAAATATGCATTGTCGCACTCTTCACTTGAGAGGAGTTGAATTCCTCTAGTAGCTAACAACTTCGCTTTGAATTCATTCCATGATTGTTCCGTCCAAACGATAGTTGTCTCCCATTGTGAGTACAACTTGTTATAAAACTCTGAATTTTGCCACTGGTAGACCCACGTAGTGAGAGGTTCTATGCTACGATCACTATATGGATAATTGTAGCAGTCATTACTTTGACTGTATAATGTATCACTGTCTGTCGCGGAATATTAGGTGCCGTAGTAATGCTGCCTCTCTCTATCGTTGTCTTTGGTGACTGTGGAGCACCATGGTCTTTATCCTGTGTAGCATGAGCGTAGTCTGTTTCACCTATAAAAGAAGTAAAGGGTAAGATAAATGAGTGAAAATTGATCGTATGATGTGAAAAAATATTTACCTGTGAAATGATGAATTCTGATAGGTGGCTGTGAGTCAGGAACCATACTGCCTGGTGGGTCTCCAGATGTAGTCCAGGAGCTACTATCATTTGATTTCTGTTAAGGTGGGCTTCGTCTGCCGCCTCCAGAATCTGTGAAGTCGTCGCTGCCCACATTTTTACCTTTCCCTTTGCTCCTTGTCCTCATCTTTTTAGCACCTTTTTCTATCTTGCACTTTAAACCTTCCTCTTGCCTATGTGAGTCACCTACATTTTGATCTACCCATTCAGATATTATTTCAGCACGAGATAAGCGTAGCAACTGTCTACCAGCGTCATCATCTGTAACAAGACTGCTCGGTAGAGGAGTTTCACTCTCGGTGCCCTCTTCATCAAGAACAGGGTCAGAATTCGATCTCCCATGTTTCATACATTCTCGAATAGGATTTGAAGAATCATACAAGGACAGCTCCATGAGACGATCAAATGGATCGGCTTCTGGTGACTTATATGTCCATGAAGCATCACGCATACGGATTCGAAGGTTGTAGTTAACATACACCAACTTATGCAATTTGTCATGAGATAATCTGTTACGCACCTTGGTGTGTATCAATGCAAATGTATTCTAGTTACGCTCACAACCACTCGATGATGCACACTGTGAGACTATCCATAATGCAAACTGCTGGAGATGAGGTGTGTCACCTCCAAACATGTTCCACCAAGCTGAGGGAGAAGTATTTTTATCAACTGCCATCCTGTTGGCCAACTCAGTGGCGAATGAACCTTGTTTTCTTCTAAAAATTTCCGCCTCCTGCAGGGCCTGCACACACAAGTCGGTTTGTGCTATACGTGTAAATGCCTCTCGAATATCGTTCACCATATTTCGACCCATCCCATAAGCATAGTGACTTCTCGAGTTCAAAGATCCAGCTGCACATATAACAATAGTTAGATATCTTTACATTATAAACAAAAGAATACAATAATTTTGTTCATAAGTAAGTATTACCTGCATTCACAAAGGTATCATTGCAAATATCCACCATCTTACGATTTATAATGCTCATATATCTCTCCATCTCTCGCTCATCATTCGTATAAAGGGCTTCAAACTCATTTTTACACAAATGATATCTGAGAAGTACTTCACTAAATAGGGCCCTTGTCTTGATCAGCAAACCGAAGAAACGCATACAAATGTTGCACTGCATCTACCACATGTTTCATTGAATCCCACTATAGCATGCTTACTAGGCAAGAGTGAGCATGCCTTCCCTCATTGGTGTTGGCAAATCTACTATTTAAGAATGTCTCAGAACTCATCCATGCCATGAACTTTTCTCTCCGACGAAGCATACTCTCAATAAACATGTAATTTGTGTCAAAATATGTTGCATTCCATCTTACCAACTCACCACCAATAGCATTGGTCATCATAAAGTGCAACTGATTATGATTATACAACCAACGAGAAATCTTGCGAGCGGACTGTATCATAGCTTTGTGCTCTGGGAACTCACAAATAGCCTTTAGCATCAGGTTGATTGTATGTGCTACACATGGTTGCTAGACAATATGATGATACTTGTTTATCAGCAGCTTGCACGTCTTTTTATAATTTGAACTATTGTCCGTGATAAACTGCACAATATTGTCTAGACCTACATCAATGCATACCTTCTTCATTTTTTGCACAAGAATGTTTCATTGTTCAAAATAATAGTGGTACAAATAAAACAAATACTGACATACAATAAACATATGTCTCGTACCTTGAATATGAAGTCCGCAGATTGGCTTTGCCCAGTAACGTCACATGAGTTGTGAAAAAACAAAACACCATTACAGTAGATCATAAAGTTTATCAAGCTCATTCCTGTGGAGCCACTCCAAGAGTCACACATAATCGTGACACCGTACATCGGGCACTCCATTTTGAATTTATCAAATTCCTTCTTGATGTCTTTCTCGTTAGCATCAAAATATGTGTCATCTATTTCTTTTCCAGTTGGGCTAGGCACGTCCTCACCTGCAAATATCACGACACAAGACATAAATATGGTAAGATATAATAGAACATGTAATAAAATAAAACAAAAGTCTCATACCACATCTCTGTGTCTCTTTGATAGCACTAACAAAGTATAGACTATCGGCTTTTCTACCAGAGATAGCTTCTGTATGAAAAAATTTCGACCATGCGCGTCCAATGGCTGTCTTTGCTAGCTTGCTCTTCGCACTCCATGGACCTATATCGATCCTAGTTTGAATCCGTTCCTTACTTGATCTCTGTGACCCGGATCTTTTCATCATGTCAAACAATCCAGACCCACCACCTCCCTGCAACGAATTAGAAGCACCTTACAATGAACAAGCACCAGCACCACCACTCTCGAACTGACCACCATACGAACGCTGACGCTGTCGAAATTCCTCCTCTCTAGATAACCTCATGGCAGCCTGTATCTCCTCATCATCCTCCTCATTGACATTTCTCTCACCTGCAATCTGCTGCTGTCTGAAAGTCTGTCTAGCTCGGTCCTTCCTCCGCTTGGCGGTTCTATCAAGCTCCCGACGAAAATAGTCCCGCACATCGTCGAGAACATGAGGACACCCAACTACGCTGGTTCCACGATGTGCTAAATGTTGCTTGAATCATGTGGCACCACCCCCTCTCTTCACGGACTTACAATATTTGCAACGGAACCCAGGATACATGTTCTCCCCGTGCTCCCAAACTGAATCGGACTGATTTGTCATCCTAGAACCAACAATATTAGAAAAATGACCAACTATGTTCTAAAGTTTCTAACAAATCGACTAATATTTGAACAAAAAACAGAAATATAACCATCTTACCTCCTCTGCCACGAAAACCGAAGATTAGCCGCTGCCGACGGCTTTTCGGCCAAGCCGCACGGCTAGCCGCCGTTTTCGAGCAGTTAGCCGCTCTTGCCGGCCGGCTCCGCGAGCGGTAGGCGGGCGCGCGGCTAGCCAACAGTTTCGAGCGGCTTCGGCGATGCGGCGGCGGACAGAGAGCTGGGGCGACGGTTTCGGCGGCGCAGCGAGAGGATGGAGAAAGTCATAAGCGTGTGGTGCTCCTGGAGTCATGGGTGCGGAAAAGGTTTCTTTTTATTTTCTCCATCTAATTTTCTTCAAATTTTTTAGACTTCAAAATCAAACAATTTTCAAAAACTGAATCCACCGTGAAGTTGCATTTTTCGTCTAGTTTTTTTACATATTTTTTATTTTAAAATCTACCAAATTTTCAAAATTCAAAAAAATTTGAATTTAAAAACCGGTGAACCGCCCAAACTGGACTGGAGCGGTTTAGGCGGTTTTTGCAAAAACCGCGCAGTTTACCACGGTTTTGGAAACCTTGCTCTTAACATGCAGAATAAAGCGAAAGTGTGATGTTAAAACATCAAATCAATCATCTGAATCTGATGGAAGCGGTATGATGCTCAATTGATGATACCATGGGCTCGGATCCTTAGGGCTGTGTTGTCAACTTGTCATTGTGATTCTGACTTCTGAAATGTATTCTGCTTCACTGGGCTAAGGATTAGTCTAATAATATGTTCGTGGTCGCTGACTGATTTGGCCTTCTTTATTACGAATTTGACGGGTTGTTTTGCGAAAAGATTTTCTGTGTATTTTACCACCAACACAGTGAGATTTGTAGTACATATTGACGACGAGCTGCCCTTTTATTTTTGATGTGGCCTAATCTATCGAGAGACTTAAATATTCATCATGTTTCGAACCGCTGTGAGGCGTAATACTCTACATCCAGCAGTGATGTTAGCCTCGAGAGGCTTTGTTCGTGGGTGGCACTAGGGCTTTGCTCGAGCAAGACCCCTAGGGCGGCTGTGTGTGTGATCTGTAATGATTTGGTAAAAACTCTCTGATGTGGTCTTATATAAAGACCGGATCAAAATTACATGACTTAGTTCTACGAAACCGATCGGCCCCTGCCACAAGGAGCATGAAGCATCTACGAACCGCCTTGAAAGACACCTCCTCCGCGGGTGTCAGGCTGCTATGTCTCCTCGCCATGCTTGAGGATGGTAGAGTTGTGCGTCAGGATGGCCTATCCCATGCAGCCACATCGGGTAGATTTATTGCCACCAGGTATTGTACGAATGGTCTCCGGGTTGCTTTACCGCCCTTATCTGTGAGGCACTGGACATGTTGATATCTAGCTTTTCACCATGGCCTGGCATGCAGCGCCTGCTGCGCTAGATCGTGTTGGGAATATTTCTTTTTTTCAGCCACTACAGTATTGATCGGCTGGAGGTGGTACCTGGCCTCTATTTTTCGGACGTTGCAGCGGTGCCCAACCCTTATGGCCCCGCGCTGCTCCCTGACCCACCGTAGTCGGACGAAGAGAGAGTCGGACGTGCGGGATCCATGGTGGGCCGCTTGCTGGCCTCCGTCATGGGCTGTCCTGCTCGGACATCCGTTAACTTTATTGGTCGATTTTAGCTACTCGGCCTTTCGAGCAGGCCAGGGCCGTAGGCACCAAGGTTTTATGAACCCGACAAAGGTAATTGTCAACTTTTTACAGTGTGTTCACATGCAAACAAGATTATCACTTGATTTTGACATTTTAGTAGATAATATTTTCTCTTAGATTCACTTTTAACTCTTTTTATTACATTTTGTGGTTGTGTTATGTTACCAATTTAGCGTCATTACAATGTCTTGCATTAGGTTAGAACCAGCATATCTGAAGCTTCCTCTAGCTCATTTCAACGCATAATCGCATATATCTTATACTGATTATATTCATTGACATTATAATATTTCTTTTATTGAGAAATGGACACTTTTTATTATAGTTCAATTATTTACTTTTTCTTTCTATTTTCAGTAAAAATGTCGAGTCTAGATGACTAAAGGTCATACCACTTCCTATCACATGTTACACACTTTCTGAAAAAGACTTAGAAGACAATAAGTACTCTTTCAATCTACCAGTTACCTTCTATTTCATTCTTTCTTGTTTTAATGGTTATTACATTGGTTGATATATGTGTATTCTAGGTTTTGTCCCCATTGTTTCATCCCCTTCAGTTTTTTTCCACATAAAATTTTTGCACTTGATTAAGAGATGTTAATGTTACATATTTTTTCTTAGTTCTATTGTGAGATATTTATTAAGGTTTTCTAAAAAGATATCTAATGTATTGAAAATCAAATTGCAAATATGCTCGGTGACATCGTTTATTCATTTACATTGTTTACTGAAGATTCTTAAATCTATTTCATAATAAGTTGTAAACTTTGCAGTATACGTAGGCCAACTCTTCAGGCATCCTCGCTGCTGCTACCTTACATATGCTAGAGCACGCTACCAATATTAACATCACCTTATACATCCTGAGAGATAGGACCTGATGGAGGAGGAGGTGGTAATACGTGCCGAGAGGATGCGGTAATCACAAATTCGCAGATGCAACAGCTGTCACGGCGTTTCATTCCCGTCACCTAGTAGAGGAAATGTTTAAATTTAATTAACATGTCCCTACAGCCGTGTGCTAAAATTCTGAATATGACTGAGTATGTAGCTGTACCTACTACATCAACACCGCTCACTGTATCAAAGGCAGAGGTAATCAGTAAAAAAATATTTTTAAAACAAAATACCAGTACATACCAATAAAACTGACATGGGAAAAACTGAGTTGTTTATATAGTTTTAATATAATTATGTGACTAATATATCTAAAAATTATTTTTACTTATAATAATTCTTAATCTTAAGTAGGCGACATTTGGAACAAACAATAGATCAGTTCTGTGTTGTACCTCCGAATTATGTGTGCTTATTCTCTTACAAGACCTATATCATCTCTTAAATTTTATATCTAGTTCTTACAAGTGTTTAATTAGATACATGTTAACCTTTAAAAGTAAAGAATTTTGATAAATAATAATAATAATTATTATATATTTATTATACGATTATTGTTGCACCCCATTTTCGAAATACACTGTGATACATGTATTAGTCTCTGGATCAGTGGCTGATACGCACAACACAACAGAATGTATATCGAAAGCATACTTCAAAAAGAAAATAGATAGCTGAGACAAAACTTTTAGCGGCAACGCGGTGAGGGTCTCTATGATCCTACACCGGTCGATCAGCTAAAAGCGAAGCAAGCAGCAGAAGATCAAGGCCCAAATCCACAAGCAGACTTGAGAAGCAGAACGAAAACTCATCACGTCATTACCTACACGGTCCTCTTGTCGAAAACCACAAATGCAAATAGGTGAGTACATAAGGTACTCAGCAAGCTCTAACACTAAGCAAAGGTATACGTATAGATGCACATTTGGTTGTAGCAAGGATGAGGCTATAGGGTTCAATTTTTACGAAAAGCCAGTTTTTATGCAAGGTTCACTATAGAAGATTTTTAAAGAAAACAAAAACATTTAGTAGGTCGGAGCTGGGGAAGCATAAACCATTCCCACCGGTTCTCGAATTTTAACTGGAAGGGCCTCTACTATCCCATCGACACACTTTCTAAAACACGGGCACCTACACCCACTCACACGCCAAGGATATCATAGAAAAACTAATCGTAGGGTACCCGAACAAGTAGCATGTCAATACCGTGGCAACGGCCTATCCGAAAAGATTTTTACACTCTGCAGAGGTTTTACACTATACCCACAAGCTATGCCTTCTTTCGTGAGCAAGAAAAGCATAATGTTTACCTCGCAACTACATAGACTTCCACAGATTCCACCCAAGATGCATCCAATGGCTAACCGTCGGGGTTTCACCCTCCCGATGATGCGACAGTACATTCTCGGAGCCGGATCGTGGAGATTTACCATAGCCACATCTTTTTTTGTCCCCTTCTCTACACCAGGTATTACCAAACTAGGGGCTATATCCGTGTGCTTAGGGTCCCATGACGCGAGAAATTATATAGTCGAAAGCTAGGCAGAGAGTTATCTCATGCCCTTCTCCTGGCCTCTTGTGTCCTACTGACCTCCTAGTGGCTCAATGTGGAATACCTACATTGCGGGGATAAGAACCACCCATTCGGGTTCTGTGGTTGCACGAAATTACTAAGTCGAGGACTAACGAACCGGTCCTTATATAGCAGGGGCGGCGTGCTCGTCCACGACAGGTGGACCAAACTGGAGCCTACACACTATCACCATCACCATCAGTGAGCCCCACCCCACGACAAGAATCACCCATCTTCACCTAGCACAAGTTGCACTAATCCCACAACATTTTATTTTACACACGACAGCAAACACAGTTTAACGCATTTTGTAAATAAATGGTGTATGGTGTGGCGGTGCGAGGCACCGCAATTGAGGTCCTAAGCATTCTAATAACAAGGCAACTTTCCGTTTGTTAAAGTATTTTAACGACAGTATCCTACGGTTAACAAGGAGAGAGTCGTCAACGGGTAATCAAGATATTAAATATTAATGTCTAGTAACCGACACTACTATTAGTATAACAATCAATTAATTAGGATTATAACTAACACAATGTTTTAAATCAAAAAACTATGCATAGCAGAATAGATATGCACTATAGAAGCATTAGAAAAATATAGGTTAAATATGATCAAGATGGTTAGAGCTTGCCTACAAACTCCTAATCTTCAGAGCTTGAGGTCGGAGGCTCTTCTTCAAGATCCTAATCTTTAATCTCTGGCTTCGCGTCCAATTCTTCGTGCTTCTCTCCACACGCGGTCCTTCTGGATCCTTCCGAATCTTGGCTCTTCCTTATGCTCAGCGTTATCTACGCAAAAAGAAACGTCTAATAAAACTACCGAAAAGAAACAAAGCTCGAGAAGAAGCGATAAAATCCAATGGACTCCGAACAAGAACCAAATAAACTGCGCGAAGAAAAACCTAGTGCAAGTCATGCATGATGCGGTGCTAGATATGCCTAGTGCAGCTTATGGAAAGTGTACTAGGTTTCCTATGGTGGGTAGTTATTACGATGAGCTAGCCTACCAGTATGGTTAATGGTAAGGCATGTGCATGTGTAGCTCAGTGTACAGAACGATTGCCATATATTGAGAACTTAAGGCATTCGCATAGTGCATAGTGCGTCATCTTATGTACACCTTAGCTTAATGACTAATATTAACAGTAAGTGCTTTAGCTTCTAGTTCATTTTAAGCTACATTTAGTTAGAGCTCAAGTGATCACGTGGGGTACATAGTGTACCATTTAACTATCTAGTTTCTAGTGCGTAGAAATTAATTATAAGAGTCTAAGCTTATAGCTAAGCTAGCATGGTTCACTGGCGCTTATGTGCAATAATGCAGGTACAATGCATATAGGTGCCATCTAATACTTTATTTAAATATAGTATGCATGAAACCTATTGTGATTAAAAGATTAATTACTTTGATTCCTAATATGCAATTGCTTCCTAATGATTAAGGACTAATTACCTGCTTTTATTTTATAGATAAATTACTAAAGCCTATAGGTCCTAATGCATGCAGATGCAGGGAAAAGTACCTATAGGTGCTATATTGACTTAATTCCTAACATATATGTAGGAAATCTGGTATTTAGCTACTAATTATAATATCCTAGTTTTATCTAGTTTATACAGAGCTAACCTGGTACGTGTGCTGATGCATGCTGGCTAGAGATGAGATGCATATACGGCTATTCAACATTTACTTCCTCTTATGTAGCTGTTCTTAATTATTACTGAGTGACTAATAACTAGCTATTGAGTTATTCTTGTAAGTATACCATTAATGCTCACAGGCAGCACGTGCACTAGCGTATGCCAATGTGTTGCACGTGCTTCCTAGTGACTAATTACTTGATTCTATAATTACAACTAAACTACTACATTAAGTAGATGACGCCAACTATGGTGGGGTGAAGGGCGTAGCGCCATTGTTAATTATCTAACTTATACATATATGAGTGCATCACCCTAGGTGCTTAATGATTAAATACCTAGTTTAATTTATATAATTAAACTACTAAAATTACCACGTGGCACATGTGCTAATACGTTCTATTGCTTGAGTGAAAGCATGGCAGGACGTCTACGGGCTGCTATCTAAGTATTCACTTACTTCCGAATATTTAGCTATTAGTATTTAACTACTAATCTTATAATTCTATCCTTAAATTAGATTACTTAGCGCTAACATGGTTATACATACTAATGTGTGCTAAATAGTGAAGTCATGCTAAGGTGGGGTGCACACTAGCTATTATGAATCTATGCTTAAGAATGCATCATAATTAAAGACTTGCTCTAACAACGATTAAAACCAAAAGAAGAAACAAGCAATTAAACTCCAAGTAGAACTTACTATAAAAACAAACCAGCAAGATCAGATGCGGGCTGAGGTTCGAATGACTTGATGTGGTGGGGCTCGAACAACGGTTCCAACGGTGTATTGGTTGCTGTGAACAGTATTAGAATGTGGCGGTGGTGGGGCAACAAGGTGCCTAGGGCTGGAGTTCAGAAAAGTCACCGTGGACATGCTACCCGGCACGTGTCTACGGCTGTCGGGTGTGTGTGCAGGTGTGAAACAGAGGACAAACCTCGTGGTCACGCTGCCCGGCCCGCGTCCACGGCTGCTGGACACATGCGGGCGCGGAGTGGTGAAACAGCCTTGTGGTCACGTGGTTAGGGTAGTGACTTCGGCTGTCAGGTGGTCTGTGACCGGAACTGGGAAAGGCCGCAGGGACACACGGCCCGGCCTGTGTCCACAGCCAATGGGCACGTGTAGGCACGAAGTTGAGAACGATTCTCTTGGACACGATGCCTGGCCCGTGTCCTCGGTGGCTGTGTGTGGGGTCATGAAGTGTATGGAAGTCCCCGTGGACATGTGGTTCGGCCAGTGTCCATGGCCTTAATCCGGTGGGTGTTAGGTGAACCGTGACGATTCGATGGGTGCTGAAAAGTTTGGCCCATTTATGGGTCGTGGTCACTGGGGTCCGTCAGTGTCCGCGCCCCGTGTCGGGGACGGTCGGGCGAACTGAGACCGTGCGGCAGGTCATGGTGCCAGCGCCGCGTCCAGGCCTTAGGACACGTGCACAGCGTTCGACAGTGACCTCGTGTTGGGTTCACGATTGTGACTGTGTCCCAAACCTGTTCGTGTTCTAGGCGTGTTAATTGGTGACGTGGATCGTGGACACGTGGGCGTGGCTGTGTCCACAGCTTGGCTTGTGATCATGGGGGCATGACCGTGTTCGGACTTGGTTCAGGGTCACAGGAACGTGGCTATGTTCAGGCTTGGTTCGGGGTCACAGGAAGGTGACCGGCCGTGTCCGTGCCCAAGGACACGCGAGTAATGCTGTGTCTGTGTCCCTGTCCGTAGACACGTGGGTCGCGCGGCCCACTGGCCAGAGGCCAGATTCGGCGCTTCCTCCTTGCGCGCGCGCATGTAGCTCAGAGCTGTGAGGTGCCCTGTCCGAGCTTTGCCGACGTTGGCCGGGAGCCGCAGGCGGTGAGTGCTGCGAGCCTTAGCTCGGTGGTGAGGCTGGTGAGGAGCTCGTCGTTGCCGACGGCGAGCCGGGTCGGCAGCAGTGGTGTTAAAGGGGCAGCTCACGTCATGCTGAACGCGTGAGCGCAAGGATCGATCCAATCGAAATCTTGGATCACAAGGTATGAAAGTTTATAGGTGCAAGGATCTAAACATGAATATTAGGAGTTCTACGGGTCCATTTGCAATAATAGGAAAGTTCTGGGGCTCATTTGTAAGTAATAGAAAGTCCTCAAGGACCATTATGTAATTACAAGAACGAATAGGGTCTTGATGTAAAAATGAATAGGACTATACTGTAAATAAATAGGAAATTGGGGAGCTTTCTGTAAAAGGCTTTACCATGCGGCTGGGTTGAAGCCGTGCCCCGTGTTCACCGCTCGGTGGACATTGAAAAGTTCAGGGTCCTCCGTTTAAAATGGCAGGGACTAATCTGAAATAATCAAAGGACCAGCAGGGACTAATTGGATCGGGTGGCCTGCTCCTCACGGAAGAACCGTGGGCTGTGTACATGTTCTACGGATGGCGCGGCTAGAGCCAGTCCACGCGCTCCGCTATGAGCCGCGGTGGCGGCCAGGCACCAGACGGCCGGAGGGCCTCGGGCTCTAGGCTTTGCAGCACAAGGGCGGCACTGGAGGGCTCCCTGTGCGGTCAACCGAGCCAGGGAGGCGCCCTGCAGTGCCGGCACCGGCCAAGGGCGGTGCACGGCACCAGCGTGCGGCGCCAGGCGGCAGGAGGCCAGGGCAGCCTTGGGACTCTGATGGAGGAGAGGGAGGGCAGCGTGGTGAAGCTCCCCACGGTCTCAGGCGAGCCAGAGAGGCGCGGCTCTGCGTTGGCGATGGAGAGCGTGCAACGCGCCATGGCGGCGCCCAGTGCCAGGACAGTAGGGGCATCGGGGAAATACAGGACATAGGCACAGGAGAGGCGAGGGAGGTCACTGAAGCTCGTGGCGAGCCCCGCGGCGCCAGAAAGCAGCTGGTTGCCGGCCATGGAGGGCGCGGCCCGCAACGGTGGCGCACGGCGAGGGCCCTTGCTCGAACGAATTTTGCTGGAATCAATGAGGCTCGGGGAAAGGGGTGCTCTGTAGGTGGCGCACATGGCGTTCGGAGGGGAAAGGCTCGCCGGAGTAGACGGATTCTGGTGACGGCCGGGCAAGAGGCGACGGCCAGCAGGGAGTGCTCTGGGAGCAGGGTGGAAGTGAAGCTCGGTCGAGGCCAGAGGTGGTCGAATGGGCTCAACTCCACTGCAAGTCGCACACAGGCGGCGCGTGTACAAGCACACGGAAGCAGCGAAGGGCACATGTGCCGCGCGTGGCCGGGTGCGTGGCCCCGCACGCACCGGCGTCCGTGCCAGGCGACGCGTGTGGAGTGGAGGGAGGAGAGAGAAGGTGTGCAGTGCTGGGCTGGCTTGGGCCAAGCGCAAAAGGAGGGGGCAGCAGCCCGCGCTGGGAGAGGAGAAGAGGTTGGGCCGGCCAGGGAAAGGAGGAGGAGAAAGGAAGGGCGGCCCGCTACCAAAATTTGGATTTTGGAGTTTTGTCTAATTTGCTTTGAATTCAAAGGTGTTGAATAGATTTGGACTTCCAAAAGAATTTGGTAGGATATAAGATTTAAATGCAAAGCAAGGAAACAAACGGTAAAAACAAATAAAACAAAAGAGTCAAACACTTGTCACACTTCCAAATTTTAATATTTTGAAATTTTCAAATTAGTTATGTTTTAATTTAGTGAGGATTTTGCCTTTGTAAATAGGAAGGAAATGAGAAGATGAGAAAAAGGAAAATTTGTTAGGTTGAATGTTAGAAAAACAAAATTGAACTTCGCATTTTTAAATTAGTCCTAAAATTTGGGATGTCACAATTATAGAGTTTCCTTATAGTTTAAGTGATTAATTGAAAAGTTAAACTTTGACAACATATAGGAAACCGTGAAAAGTGAATAAATGACAGTAGAAGTTAATAACACAATTTTGATAATACATGAATACTTGTTATGTCTAATCACGTTGATGTATTTTAGTTTATTCAAAAAATTATTTATATTGCAATTGAATTTGTGTAGATGCAAATACTGTCTAAAAATACAAACACTAGACTTATTTCTATTGATAGACATTTCAACTGGTATGTACTATATGATTTGGTAAATGTATATATCGATAAATAGAGCTTAATGATTA